>KQ085922.1:0-194979 GCA_001020605.1 Schizopora paradoxa
TTGGGGGAGCTTGCTCCCCCACTGTAGGCGTAGGGGGGCCAAAAAGATAGGTGGCGGTGCGTTCACGTTGAAGCCACCGTGGGACGCGACTTCCGTGGGGAGCGAAGCTCCCCGGACAGGCGGCGCTCGCGCCGCAACCTTGGGGGGTGTGGGGGGGTTTCCACCCACTCCCTTTCAGAAAGTCGTAATAAAAATTGACACATCTGTTATACAGTCTGTATTATAGCAGAGTCTCTTGTGAATACATGTATGGAATTCCTTGCAACATGAATCTTGCTTCTACCTAAGAGAGAAAATCAAAAATCAAACTGATACAAATTCAAATTAATGTCTGCAAATTTACTGTCCAATAAATAAAAGGTAGAAGGTAGTTATATGCTCTAAAAAGCTATTGGAGGATTTTGGAGTCCTATCCTTGAACCTAATAGGCACTTATCCTCACATGGAGCAGTATTAACGAATTTTCCAGTTTCTTCATCCGAATTCTACCAGATTCTGATTCTTCGAGGAACAATACTCAGTATGACTCTCATTCACTATGAAGGTCTATCGATGAAATGCATTAGACACACATCCGAAATCTCTGACCTTTAACAAAGGGCCCAGTTCAAGGAGAATACATTTATTATTTATAAAAATTCAATTTACGCTGGAATTGCTAATTTTGGGCTCAAACTTCGGGTATGCCTTGCGAGCTCCCCCTTCCGTAGACGTGGGTTTGCCCACATATACAAACATGGTTTAAAATACAACGTCTTTCCGACGAGCTTGAGCGTATACTACGGTATAGGAAGAATGAAGTGGAGTGAATGCTTGCGATTTTTCACGATACACTCACGGCATAAGCCGGTGGCAGTGTGGAGTGTGTATCGTGAGCTCAAAGCCTTTCGCACCTCAAATCCGAACCACGACGAAGGAGAAATGTCGTCTTCAAAATTTCCTCTCGAATCTCTTCTATCTATCTTGATAGACCCACGCGTTCAAGATAAAATCGCCTCATCTATTGCAATGTCCGAGAATTTGTGCGTAAAAGGGTGCCGCGTAACAAGTTTTGATTCGTTCTCTAACGCGCTTGCCTTTCGATACTCTGTATAGGTTCGACGTAATCAGGTGTTTGGGTCTTGATAAAAACGATCCGAACTCAGCCCTGGAGGCAAGAGTACGACTACAGAGCATTCCAGACACGCTGGCCAGAATATCCGAATTTGTGATGAAGGCATCAAAGACGTTGGACGAGGAATTGCGAACGAGGAGTGGAAGGGCATTCCTTGCATTGCCTGACGAAGTCCTCTCACACATCTTCACAATTTCGTCGGACGAATATCCCGCAACGACTGCTCTTCGAAGGAGCTCGAATGCCCCCACGAACAGACCGAGCGTGTTTGGATGCCAGTCTCCATCTCGCATGTTTGCGGGCGGTTCCGAATTATTTCATTGGACACCCCCGGCATGTGGACGCAGGTCTCCAATCTCATGTGTAGCATTCTTCTGGAAACGTATTTGGCACGCAGTCGACAGTCTCCTCTGTCGATTTGCTTGGTGCTGGATACTTGCTACGGACATGAAAACTTAAATCCCCTTTGGACGGAAAGGACGGAATATTACCACATCAAAAACGCTGTAGAGCAACTGATACCGTTCCACCGACGTTGGATTTTCTTTTCGGTCGTCTCGTCATTTTCACTCGCTCCCAGGAGTCCATATCCTCGTACAGTCGAGTTGAGCTTGCTGAAAGATCTACTTGAAGGACTGCAGCTTCCGATGTTGGCGAGCTTGCACCTCGACATACCCGCCTGGTATCCCCCCTTTTCCGAAAGTGTCCAGCCGAGAATATATCCCCCTTATTTTTCGAATCCTGGACAACGTCAAGCTGCTGTCACCTCTTCGTTCAAGACTTTCTTGTACCCACAATCAGCTTCGGATCGTCCATCCGGAGCTTAGACATCCTCTTACGATTTATTGGATTGTTTCCAGAGTTGACGGCATTGTCAATCGACCTTGGTGATTCATTCTCAAGGTTCGTGGACGCTACAGCGCAGCTTTCAACGATTCAACTCCCACACCTTCGTAACCTCATATTCAAGTGTAGTTTCAAAACCTTTCCCAATCTCTTCAACGCAATCTCCCCTCTGTGTGCTGCCCCAAACTTAGAGGTTGTTTCTCTGACGCTAGAGCCGGACAAGGCTGCAGTCTTAGCCGCTTCAGTCTCCACGTTCTTCTCCAACATTACAAATTTCAACTCTGTCAAGGTGTTATGCGTTAAAGTCCTCGCCAGAACGGACGCACCAGTGTACTTCAAGCCGCTCGTAATAATCCTGAACTCTCTGGAACCTGGAGTTGACCCAGTCAATGCCGTTTCGAGTACGTTCGCTCAGTTATCGATCCCGAAAACATCGCAAACGCACGGAAGACCGTACACTCTGAGTCGCAATACCGAGGACGAGCCTTACATGCGAGTGGACTTTGCAGTGCGAGTACTGCACCTTCTGCGAGCGAAAGGGGCATTATCTTCCTTTACGAATTTATTCACAAGTGGGCTGGATGAACCAGACAAGAGAGGTTTTGTAGAAGATATTTTGGGGTCCCATTACATGTCTTGGACAGATGAGTAGACCGTCGAATTGACTTGCAATGCTTCAGACAAGAGTGCCCTTTCAAAACGATTGCTCTCTCAATTGTTTCTTCAATGTACCTTGTAGATAAAAACATTTGTGAAACATTCTTACACGCATGAAACATATAATTCTTTCAGTACAGTCCTCGAGCCAACGCTCTACTGATCTGCAAATTGAAAATCATATTTGCCTGAAGTACAACACGCAGCGACTGCGAAGCTCTCTAAATTACAGCGAATTACAGTTGGATACATGGCTTTTTGCGGGGTATACGATGAATGTTTTCGCTGTCCAGCCGGACAACGAAAGCGCATGATCGTCGAGGACAGGCGTAAAGAAACAACAACAAGCGGCTGAAGAGTAGGAATTCTAGTAGCCTCCCAAATGAAAATCGGAGTGAAATGAAGAGAGGGAGCGCAGTACGGCACCCACACACACGGCGAAAGACTGCAACGTCTTTTACACACCACGAAAGAAGCTGCGAAGGGGAACAGGCGTACAATCGTGACGAAATCGTCGAAAGGCATGAAAGATAGGCAGAAGTGACGAGCGTGCAGATGCGTATCTAGCGTATCGGGATGGGGAAAATGAATGTCTATGGGGAAAGGAGTGACGATAGATGGCAACAAATGAGTGTGAATGTCCGAAAGAGTGGTAAATGTTCTGAATGAGGATGATGAGGATGGGGGATGAGTGCGGAAGCCAAAGTACATTTGACGGCAGGAAGGAAGGGATGTCGCAATAAGCTTATTACGGATTACGTGCATAATGATAAAGCGAAGGAAGCATGCAGGCGAGACGGGACGGCAGGACGGACTATGCAAAGACGGCGAGGAGAACTATCACGGGAACGTATGTGAAAAAGAATACGACAGACGCTATGCGACAGCGTTTTCGCCAGATACGATTTTCTAAAATGAGTGTAAGAAAAAATGGAATGCCACTAATCAAGTTGTTGCACGCACCGTGTTCCACATTAGGGTCATCAACGGGGATCGACTTCTCGGCATCAAGTATTCGTGTCTTTGGTATAGGCCAAAGACTCGCAAACCACCATAATAATGGGAAGATAAAGCCCGCCCAAAAACACCATGCCTGGATCGGCGATCCATGATCATCAGCAGTTCGTAACCGCAAAGTCCACCCTATAGAGCGTTTTGGAGGTGGTTTCTTCGGATCTCGAACATGAAAGGTGCTGAGACGATCAATTGACGGAGGATGGGGGGAGATTATGGCGGATATTGGGATTGACGACTGAGACATGACAGATATCGAGCGTCGTGTCTGCTGTCGACCGACCGGGGTGGTTACTGATGCAGATCGTGCATGGGAAGCACGAGAAGCAGTCCTTGGAGGAGGTGACGATGTGGATGCTTGCTGCATGGATGAACTAGCGTTGGTGCGAGAGCTATTGCGACTTGACCAGGTACCAACTCCTTGAGCGTTGTTGTTGGATATGGAACCGCGTCGTGAATGGCTTGGAGACGGAAGAGGAGACGACAGGCGAACTCGTTTCCTGCTTTTTTGAGAGAGGAAGGACGAGGGTGCATGAGATGCGTTGGACACACGAGGACCTGGCAAGACGAGAACATCATGAGATAAACACGTGCCTTAGATGAAATCAACGAGGCTGAAACCAAAAAATTGACGTACCTCGCATAGATGTCGCAGCAAATGAACTCTTCCTGCCTTCAGACTTCGGAGGACTGCCATCCTCCGTTTCTTCTGCTTTCCGTTTCCCTTTGCTCTTATCCGATTTTGGAGGGGGAGTTGAAGTTGCGATCGGCTCGTCAACAGAATTTGAGTGAAGTCGATCCAGAGATCCCAGAGATGTCGGTCGAGCGGAGACCAACTGGTCTTTTGAAGACGTCGACGGAACCAGTCGAAGAGTCTCCTTCGGCGGTAATGCAATGCTCGTGTCTTGCCTCACGCCCCCTTCACCAGACTCCAATTCGGCGCGATCGAGAAGGTCCTGCATCTTCTTTGACGACCACCTGATATGAGACTCGCTGGTACTACGCACATGGTGTATCATGCCGCTATCTCTTTCTTTCGATTTCCCCTCCCTCGTCGCCCCCGTTCCGTTGCCTATCTCGTCCGTCCTGCCTGTACCGAGTCCCCTTGTCTCAGAAATTTTGCTTCCGATTCCCTGGGAGCGCGACGTCTGCCTTGGGCCCGGCTGTGACACCGTTGGCTCTGCAGGAGCGGAGGCCGGCCCAGCGTTGAAGGCGGGGCTCGCCGTCGATGGCGACGATGATGGAGAGGGGAGGATGGGAAAAGAGAAAGAAAGAGCGTGAGGTGGTACTTCAGTCCGCATTTGACTCTGCCGCCTCGAGGCAGGAAATGTATTGTACTGCGAAACTCCTTCCCTATTTGGCCGCGCATACATTGCCTCCTTGTCAGACGTCGGGAGCAGGACGGCGCTTTGTCCACGGCTTGCGCATGAAATGCTCGATGTTTTTGTGTGTTGTACTTCTCTCGTCAATGTCGTCGTCGTCGCCATTGCTGGCTCACCAAGAGAGAGTTGGAGGATCGCGCGAGAAACGTCGGCAGGCCACCCATAGTTACTGGCCTCCTTGGGACTCGCGGTAACACCAGCGGCAGCTGTATGCGACCTCCACTCTGCACTACGCCTCCGTTTTGCTGAACGACGACGACTACGATGTTTTGGCGGGTCGCTGCCAGAGCGAAGCTTCAGATTCGTGGAATTTCCGAAAGGTTGCGAGCGAGATGTCTCCGCAAGTTCCGTCTCTACGTGCATGGTGCCTCCGGAATGCGTGTCAGAGAAGATTTTGGAAGCCTTGGGCCTGTCCGATAGCGCTCTACTTCTGGGATTCTTGCCAAAGGTCGAGGAAGATGGCGGTCCGAGGCTGTTGAGTGTGGATGATGCGCCTCCAAATGTCAACTGACGCTGGCGGTTTGAACCACGGAAACGGAAGTTGCGATCTGGTCCACTTGAGGGGGGATTGAAGTCAAATAGGCCGACGTCTGCTTCCGTTGTCCGTGCATTGTTGGGAGTAGAGTGCAACGGGGGAGGTGATGCGGGCGTTACGAACTCTGATGTGTCTGGCGATGGTATAACTGACAAGGGACGAGAAGTGGGGCTTGGGAATCCGAATGTTGGTGCTTGCGGTGAGTACAAGACCTCTTGTTGTGCATCGAGAGGCGCGTTTTCATCGTTGCGAGGAGCTTTGGGCATCTCCAGAAAGGCGTCGGGTCTGTTTTCGAGGTTCCGCTGGGAGTGAGAGGGGGCGCGCGAGAGAGGGGGAGTCGGGATAGCAGTATTCACTGCAGATGTGCTGGCGTTGGGTTGCAGACTTGACCGTCCGTCGGAAGACCGTCTGCTCAAGGTCGTCGACTTTCTACGGTAGGTCCACGAGGAGCGTGTGGTGCGTCGCGACGGCGAAGAAGAGGCTTCTTGTCCATAAACATTGTCCAACCTCGTACTGCTTGAGCTTTGTCGCGCAACGCCTGCCGAATCCTCCTCCGTACGGTCACCAATACCGTGACGCGTCGTCGGATTGCGCCCAAATATGCGTAGGTCCGGAATAACGCGTCTCCTCTCTTTGCCGAACGTCGGCCACCTTCGCTGAGATCCCGAAGGAGCTTGCGAAATGCCATCGCTAACATCATCGACCGCTCTGCCCTTCCCCTTGTCGTCTCTCCGTGCCACCCATTCCAATTCCACTGGATCCTCCGGGCTCTCATTGTCCTCGCCAAAATAGCCTCTCTGGTCTTCAACATCGCTCGAAGCGCCAGGGCGCGTCTCTCGCATAGGAAAACTCGAAAAGCGATCCTCAGTCGATAGGTCTCCCGAGCTCATCCACAATTGACTGCTCGGCTCGTCTTCCACCGCCTCTCCCGACTCAACCTCAGCCAGCAAAGCATTGATGTCTGGATGAATCTTGACTCCGAACCTTGGTCCCTGTGGTGTTGAGACACTTGCCTCATCTTGAGGAATCGACCACGGTTGTATCGTGTCGTGCTGCGTCGTCGACGGAAAATTTGATGATTCTGGTGCCGGTCGTGAGCGGGCAAGTGCGCGGAGGCGCGAGAAAAGAGGCATAATTGCGCACTGTCCTTCTAATATCTAGTATTGCAATACGAGTCGATGCATCCAGCATTGTTCGTTACACGTCGTCAGAGTGCGTTGTCGGCTGGACAGGGGCTTGTCAACTGGGTGGGTGTGAGCATGGGTCGGTCAGCGAAAGCGTCGGCCTCTCGCTTGTCGCTTATCCTGCCGGAACACTTGGTAAATGAAGCGGCAACGGCAAATGGACTTCGCGAAAAATTCAACTCACACTTCTCGTCGCCGTCCGTCGACAACGACGACGCGGACGAGCAAAGCGAATCTTGGCTGGCCTGTGCACTTTACGCTGGCCGTCTGACAGTGACAGCTTCGGCGAGGAAACGAGGTGTGGCTGTATGCGTCTAAATTTGTGCGTACGTGATCGTTCCGTCTTCAGCACAGGACACAACGTCACGGTTCTGTGGGTGGTAATTCGTAATTTCGTATGAACTCTTGAAATGAAAAGATTTATAGCTTTATCACAAGCGCGAAGCATTACGCACTCTAGCCAAGAATCATCAGAAACGCGCGGTTCTTATAAACCATGACAAGTGCCAGAGCTCATCAGAACCGCGGCAGGGACGCGTACACGATCAGTATTACCATGCCAGCTTTTCGAAATAACGCGATAGGTGCTTTTCAATCGGCCAGAAGGATACATGAAGTCAGTTTACGCGTCTAAATCGCAAGCTCCTGGCCGCAGAGCGCAGAACTCGGGCTGTAGATGAATGGCATTCACGCCACGCTGGACCATCCTGTATCGCACGTCATGCAGCCTCGGAAGAGCAGACGATAAGTTTCTGAGGGGATCATCGAGCGTTCCACCCGTCCAGAACACTTCAGCTGCACTAGCAGTACGCGGCCAAGCAATTGAATCGAGGTTTTCCGGACCCGACTGTTCTGACCACAAGGGGATTTGACCTGGAAGTCCACATTCGGCCAGTTTCGCGAGAGACAATGAGCGCAATGAGTTTAATGGAAAATATGTCCATTCGCGTACCTCCGAGGACCAATGATGCTTCATCTGCCGTCAGATTCGCTAAAGGATCGAAAGAGTAGATCTAGCAGGTAGATCGTTACATCAGTGTTTGTCTCCGAAAGCCCACCTTCCGACGTACCTTTTGCCAGGTTTTGAATGGGTCACACCAGCTATTCCTTTTGGTTACGAAGCGCCGATCGGTAAGCGCAGGTCAGAGTTATTATTCGCGAGGAAGAGCAAGTCCTTATTACTCACAGTGTAATGTCATCTCCCAGCCAACCTCCGCCGCCGCAATCCTTTACAATCGTTACATCAGATTTCACATTTTCTTCGCAAGTTCATGAACAAACCAGATAGAAGAAGTCGGATGGCTGGTGTATAATCCGGAAGCCCTTCTCTGCGACAGCTTTGGCGTCGTCCGAAGATATCCAAACACTGCACATTTGCAAGAGCACGGCAGTTTCACAACGTAAGCAAGCGATGAGAGTGAGAGATAGAAATTTCTTACACTACTATGGTAGAGTTCGGAAGAGAGGTATTGTGCTTCAGCACCATATCTACCCAACAACAGTTATCTAACAGTGTTAGCTCGTAAGTTGTTCGTGACGCGCACCTTCCTTTACAATCGGATTTTTGCCACCAGAACGGAGAACGTCGTGTGTTGCCATCAGAAAGTTATTCAAAGCCTCGTCCAATGTCAGCCCCGACGCATTCAGCTCCTTCTGAGTCTCGCTATCTTGGGTGTAACAATTTGTATTAACCTCATCGCCTCCAGTACTGAAAAACTGTGATCGAAACTTGCTGGAGACGGCTTGCATCAAATCGACGGTGAAGTTAACGGTCGAAGGCGAGGCAAGTCTCAACTGTCCCGCTGGTGGTTCTGTATACAGCGGAAGAATTAACATTAAGCACACAAAGGCGAGAAAATAGGACCGACCGCTCGCAAAATCTGACCAAGGTGAGGCAAGGTTGCAAGCGATGTGCTCGGGATGTGAGAATCCAATCGCAGTTGTATGACCAGGTGTGTCGAGCTCCTTCATTTACGCAACCCCATTGTAGCAATTTTCGATAAGGAACTCTTGATTAAACTCACGAGGATGACGTCAATTCCGCGCTTTCGTAAATCAGCATTCGAGCCTTCAGGTAAATTTGTGCACATACCTCAGCAGCATAGTTGATTATGTCTTGAACGTCGTTCTCGCTGTACACATCGGAAGCAGAATAAGCTGCCGCGATCGACAGCTCTGGGAATTCCGACACTTCGAGGGGGAAACTCTGACTGTCCACGACGTGCCAATAGAATGTGTTGAGCTGCAGAAATACGAATGAATAATTGAGGCACATGCTCAAGATAGATGTGCTGACCTTCACCCAGCTCATAGCGTCCAGACTTCTCTTGATATCTGCCACTGGATAACTAAGTAATGGTTGAATTAAAGAAGCGGACATTTGAGGTGAATGATATGAAAGCAACATACAAATTTCGTGCCGTGTCCAGCATAAATCCCCTGTAATGCTTGTTTCGAAAGATCGAAGTCACACAGGGAAATTGATTGAAGAAAATACATGCATACATAGACAGGTTCATCGACGATTTCCATCGGTGCGCCAATCATGTACGTTTGTCCCCCAGCCATGTACCAAAGCTGTTCAAAGGTTGTCAAACCCCGAAGCAAACCCAATGTCGAGTTGGCCGTAATAATAGCGGCGGTTCCGTCTGATGGAATCGAGATTGAGTACCCCTCTTGTCTTTCCGACAGATTCGCTACGGCCTCGTTCGCAATCGACTGCACAGTGGATCCTTCACTCAAACGTAGTGTCAAAGACGGAAGAGATTTGGCGGATTTGAATGTTGGGATGTCTGAAGTACCCCGCCCAACCACCAGTCGACCGAGCTTGTCGGTCTTCAGAAACCCCTTCGTTCTCGTTATGGCATCTTGAAGATCGCTCGGAGTCGTTTTCAATTCGGAATGGATAGCGAAAGAACTGGAGAGTAATAGCGTGTCATTTGCCGATGTGACGGAAGCCGGTCGTGGCCAGAGGGCGCAGGAATTGTGTACTAAGAAAGTTAGTAGAAAAGCAAACACGATGTAGTGGTTTTGCATTAGGAGTGAGGTCCTTCAGGCAGACGTCGGACGGTGAAATTAGTGAATACAGAAATACATATCGCAGCTCCAGTTTTATGCGCTGTACGGATGGAAGTTGGGCATATCGCGAAGTCCACATGACGATTGAGGTGGCACGCAAAGTGTGATGCTTGCATGAAACAGAGAGACTTCTTCGATTCTTGACTTCGTCTTATCGCCAGCACTGAAATTGAAGCACCAAAGCTCTAAATACGAAAAGAAGCTCAAGAGAGTCGTCAGCATGATTACAACATGAAATGCTAAGTATTGATGGTGAATACGCTGTCTTGGATTTTGACCTTCACGCTCCTGTCCCCCGGCCATTCGAACTTCACTTGAGCGAAGGTGTCTTCCAATGAAAGCGGTGCTAGTGAGAATGATTTTAACACACGAAATTTGTGAAGACGAGAAAAGAACTTACTCTCGCTTCCAGTTTTGAAGGTGATCGTCTTGTATGGATCCGAACCGCCATGACCTTGTCGCGGAGGCGCACCAGGGTAGAAGATACTGGTAAAACTCGATCCAACCTTCCAAACTAGCAACACGCTCTCTTCTAACGACAAAGTCACCAAACGTCGCCCGTCGGGAGAAAAGCTAATCCCAGTCAAACGCTTTTTGTGGCCCTCCAAGACATAGAGGCGGGTTGCAGTTTTCAGGTCGTACATAATAACTGCTCCCTCGCTTGTACCAACAGCAAGTCGCTGAGTGTTGGCACTGAAGTCAACCGTCGGGAAGCTAATAGCGGATTGATAAATCTATTCGATAGCAATGAAGCGCTACTCACTTCCGCACGACGAATCCCAGAATCTCCGTGACTGTGTCAATAACCGCCTCTCTACCACTGCTATTTCCTGGATCAAGGGATTTGACTACGGCTTCCAATAGGCGCGGTAGACTCGGGTACAAAACCAGTGGTTTCTAATGATTATTCTCAGTATTTTTCCTTGCTGAGTTCATGCGTCCACAGTTACCTTTCGGATGAGAAAGGCTATCACTTGCATCACCGACTTGCTATACTCGACGGAACGCGGGTGCATGATATCCAATGATAAAGTTGTGACGAACAACGGACTGTTGCTGGATGCGATTTGGAGAACAGCCAGTCGAGCCTGCGGTCCCGGATTTCGAATTGAAACGGCTTCTTTTCGGGAGCTTGTCGCGAGTGTGAACAAGGAACGCAATGCCTCCATTGCATCGAAGTAGGACTGCCAAATCCCAAATCCTCGAGAACAGAGGTCAATAGCAAGTGCACGATATGGCGATGTCTCGTCGTAAAGATAGATCCCGATTGACTTCGCAATATCAGTGAGAGTGCTACACCCTAAGTAATTACACGCATCAATTTCAAAGACGGCATATGGACTCACGATGCGGAAAGAAGGTTATAGCGATCGATCGCGATGTTGCCACAAACACAAAGAGCAAGCGCTGAACGTTTGCTCTGTTTTTCAAGGTCAGGAAGAACCGAAGGCACTGCAAATAGGAGACGTTAGAGCTCACGAAGAAGCCAAATGACGAAAATTCAACGCACGTCGATGTTGCCATTTCTCGACGACGGTCATAATCTCTTCGTCGGGCAAGCGCTCTACTTCAGCTTCAAACAGAACTTTTGCTCCCGAGCGGATATCGGCGACTGTAAATTGATGTCAGCTTTGATGTGTTATGAATATTCAAACCGACGAACCGGGTGATTCTGTCCAATGGAACGCAAGAAAGGCAAGGCTCGGCGCCTGGTAAAGGCTGCCGATGTGTTCGGGCAACGACCTCGTAAAGAACTGTATAAGATCATTGATTGCACCATCGTGCCCTTTTGAACGTCAGTCAAACTAATATCAAACAAAACCACTAGACACGCACCTCCTTCATTTGAAAGCAAACGCAAAAGTACGACGGCGGAGAGCAAGCGGACTGCGGTCACCTCCGGCGACACTTGCCAAACGCCATGCACGTTGGAAGCGGCAGCCATTTGGAAATTCATATGCGCGCTACGAAACTCCTTGAGATCAACTCAAAGCACAGAAATTCGTTTCCTTACTCAAAAGAACCAATGGAGGTCCCAGCCACGGGCACGCCGACGATAGAGGCCATTAGCTTATCGCATTTGCTGTCTATGCCGGGTCGAAGAATAATCGCCAGTATAGCCTTCAAATCGACCAGAGAGACGTTTTCAGTTGAAGTGCTCGAGAGCTCGTTAGAGAAGCCTGAAAAAGTAAGATATTAAGTAGGGTTCTTAAGAAAAAGAGTCGGCATTAGCACCTTCAATAACCCGGGGAATATCAATCATAAGGAGCGGTGCTAACATACATTTTAGCGTCTGGTTTTCGGAACGAAATGATAAAACAACTAACGTGGTTCCCCGTTGAAAGATGACTTGTTGAAAACGGATAGAGATGAATGCAGAGAAAGGCAACCATCCTCGAGTGACCTGGTCCAAAGATTAGCTACGGCGTTTCGTCTAATGCTTTCTGCACGCACGGAGAATACCAATGGCCATGGCCAAGATACTCTATCGATTTGTCGGAGCTCATTGATCGAAAGAATTCTCGAGTTCGAATATCCCACAAACGCGATCTGCCATCTCCGTAACTCAGCATGATGTTTTCACTAGATATGTGCACTGCACGCAGCGCAGAAGGTGATCCAGGGATAAGATACAATCTAAAAGAAAGGATTGTAGTCATGAAATTAAAGATGAGAAAGGGATCACACATTTCCAAAGCGTCCATGGCAACGACAGCAATTGTTCCATCCTGCGAGATACACAACGAACATCCGCGAAGCTTGCCTGTGCCCTCTTCTTCCACATAGCAAACGCCTGTGAGGGGTTCGACGAATGCAATTGAGCGAGCATGCAACTTTAACGAGCTCCAGCGAAAATAAGTAATTGAATACGTTCAAGGGCAAGATGATGATCGCACCTGAAATCCCAGAAGTTTATGGAGCCGTCGTCGCCCCCTCCTATGATCACACTTTGACGAGGATGGTCTCTGCGCACGATGTGAAGACTTAGAATAGCGGCGTCGAAGGCTGGGTCTAGGTCTACGGCGTCGGTTTGAAGGACTAGTTCTGTCAAAGACGACCTCTCAATCCGCCCGTTACCTCCAGAAGCATCATTGAGACTTGGACTAAAGATAAACAAGTCGTACTCACTGTATGCCAAGATAATGAGCGACAACTCCAGAGGCAACATCGCCGTGATCCGAGGAGTTGCTATCGCGGATTTTTCAGGGGGTGATGACGTCCACAATGGCTTTGCGTTGGGCTTCGTAGATGCGGAGGGGAATTTCCTGGGAGACTGAAGCTCGAGAACACGCAAGCCCGATCTTCGAACGCGGGAGGTCAATATCTGTGACCTTTGAACATCACAGTAACAGAATATATCGAATGGGTTGAGTTTGAGAGAAGCCACAGCTTGTACTTGATAACGATGACGAGTGGGTGATTCTTGAACTCCGTTTGATCCTACTTCCATTACTTCGGAAGGAGGTTTTGTCTCTGCTGAGATACACTGTGCCGCATACGTATCGATCCTATCCTGAGCAATGTTCAACGATACCCTCAAACCCATAATATTTGAGACACGTACGACCAAAAGAACGCGTACTAGAGTTTCATCGTTCCAAACGACAGACTTCACACCATCCACAGATATTTTCCCTACTTCAACGACTTTCCCGTCTTCGACGACGAAGAGCTGAAGGATTATACAAGTTAATTAATGAGAATTTGATCTCATAGAAAAACACTCACCCCGAGTTCGCTCTCTGACCACCATGAACCATATGCTACTCCCGAAAAATATACGATCTTCAATCCCACGACCATTGCGCAGCCGCCGTTCATTGTGCCGACAACTGGCACGGGTGTTAAGGATAACCGAGATCCCTGGTCTTCTTCTCCCTCATTATCCTCAGGAGAGTCGCGTCGCAGCAAAGTGTTGGCTAGCGGAAGCGAAAAAGAGATGGCGGAATTTGAGTGAAGTAGGTGGTATTCCGTCGCGTGCAATTCTCGATCTGACGAGTGCGCTCCTAGGCGAACGGTATGAAGCTTGAGCTGCGATGAAGCATCCAAGTAAAACAAAATCGTATCTACCCTCGAATAAGAATCAAAAAAATCCATATAAAAGGTCAGCTCACCATCTCCTTGCTGATATGTCCCTACGTGCGACGCCTTTCCGTCCAATATGTAATCTCCAACTTTTTCCATCACCGTCTCCCCGAATTCACATTTGAGAAGAGAAGAGACTTCATAAAAGCAGATTCGGGATCTGTTCGCGCTTTCGTCTTCGGGTTCGAATGAAAGGGGATCAACGTCTGCAACAGTCGCAATGACGGTATCCTAAATATCGCCAAGGTGTTTTGTCAAACCGCGTTGCGAGTACATCTGGAGTTTGACGTACTGAAGACACTTGCAGGACATGCATGGCATTCCACACCCACAGTGTTTGAGACCCCGTAACATTAGATATCGTAGAAACCTTTAGAGACGATGGGACATCGCCTGGTTCAGCTGAGGCCACACAAACACCGTCTAAAGACTTGAAAATCGAAACGAGACTGAGCATTCGTCAGACTGAACTGAAGAGATAGACAGGAAACGCGCATACCCAGTTTTGTGAAGAGACGCGAAAAAGCGGCCACTTTCTAACACTTCGAGGCTAGTCACTCGTTGGCCTTCACCGTTTGCGCGAGATATGATGCGAGATTTCAAAGTGAGATCATCACCTGGGATTCTGGGGGTTGAAGAAGGTGAAGGTGAGACTGCTATGCTTCTGGTGGATATTATGGACATAGTATCCTCCAGGAGGGAATTCTTCTGTAAACTAGGTGTTGACTTTGCATGACCGAGGCGAGGAGACCCCGCACCGATCTTCCTGTCTGGTAGAAGAGAGTTGACCTCCACAGATGACCGGTCTCGGACGGCTCTGTCACCCAGCATTTGCTTCAACTTCACTTCCTCCTCCTCAAAGTCGACGTAGTTCTTCGGAGCTTCCGCTTGGTCCTTTGACACAGACGAGACCGCCCTTGATTTCGAGACCGGCATTGGCGCAAGTAGATTGCCACCACTTGGAGGAGACTGCGGTCTGGAGAGCGACAGGGAAAGATGATGGGGATAGCGCGAACTTGACGGAGTATGTAGCGTGCTCGAATCGGTGCTCTTCGCTGTTTCAAAAGCACCTGTGAGATGAGGACTCGGAGGCTTCAGAATGTTTGGATGTAAAAGTGATATAGATCCATCGTCCCATCCCACTAAAGCTCCAGAACACGGCCCATCGTGACTACCGTCCAGACTTCGACCTTCATAGGAACATGGCAAGCCCCAGGACGCGATCGACGTAGGCTCCAACTCGTTTTTGACCTTCGAGTGACCAGAATTGGAGCCGAGAAACGAGACGGGAATGACGAGACATGTATCCATTGTGCTAAGATTCCGAAAAACTGGTAAGAGCTAAAAAGATGAAGACCATCGCGAATGAGGAGGAGGAGGAGGAGGCAGAGGAGGCGGGCGACCGCGAAAGGAATATTAATAGCCACGTGCTCAAAGCAACGGAAATTCCCGATAAGCCTGAAAATGAACAATTGAACTCGAGATTCATCTTTCTCCCATTTCGCAACCACATCGATCCAGTACCTTTTCTAACCCCTTTGCCTTGGATGCTGTCATAAATTCAGATCTTCTGGAACTGGAACAGTAGATGCGATTGTAGCTGAATCAACCGTTAAGGAAGGCTACGAATTTGAACAACTCTCCGAGTCCAAGTTGAACGTTGCATAGATCAACGTCCTGTTCTCAATCCATCGAATACATTGATCGCAGGTTGCAGTACTCAGATCAGCGCCTTCGCTCAGACGACTTATAATTTTCGGCTCGCGAGTTTCGAATGACACGATAATGGCTTTGACTCTACGAGAGCAGGAGAGCAATCTATGCCCTCTCTTAGAGTCTACACACAGCGATAGCAACGATGAGGGACAAACACGCACAACATCGCGATATCGATACGAATCATCTCGTCAAAATGGTTTCTTCGCAATGGCTATCGCAAAGTACGGAGCCAAATGATTCTACACTTTCGAACAATTCCGCAAAAGAAAACCTAAAGCAAATCGCACTTTGCCTCCCGGGAGTGCATGATGTGCGCCTCGAAAATCCAATTAAAACTTACATGGAGCAGGATTTGGTGTTCGAGATGGTCAGCGGAAGAGAAGCATGGCATCTGAGAGATAGATACTATTGGGGCCTTGAAGGGAATGAAATTTAGTAGCCACGATTTACTATTCACTAACGTCGACGTACAAAATTTTGTTGCAGTGAAGAACTAGCGGTGAATAGTCAGTTCATCACCTGTCTGAAGAGGAGCGAACGTTGAATCGGGGTGGCTGAATTCATCTATTTTACTGAGTGCCGTATCATCGCCAGCGAAACGACTTCGTGGCGAGAAGTCGAAACGTCTGGGGAAATTCTTGCAAAGCCTTGAAGAGGCACGGAAGAAATGGCTTGCTGGCCGATCGTCATCTTGAATTTCGAATGACGCTAGAAATAGGTACGAGTTACGATCGCGATCTTCGTCCACGAACAAGAACCTATGGAAGGTCAGACACTGGTGTAATGAGATTTCTGTGCGCGTGGAAGTTATGCTGTTTCACATCATCCATATCGTTCACGTCGTAACAGACATGATTGAGAACGACCGCACTAAACGCTTGCGCACTGACAGCGATGTCACGGATGTGGGCAACAATTGGTGGGCAAAGAGATGAAAAGTCCCTTCAGGTTTGCTCCAAATCTTGAAAATCGTCACATCACTCACCTGATTCCGGATTTGATCCCATGATTTCAGGCAGCTCTTGAACGTCTGAACTGTGGCGAAAGCTGTGGAATGGACAACGCATCGAGTGCCAGTCTTCGTCCAAGTAAACCCTCGTCATGCTTTCGAATCCCAGACCGAAAATAGTGGACTCCGTTCCACGACATGGCTCTATTCCGCTTCAGAGCTTCATTGCGAGACTATGACGCTTCAAATCCAATCTGTCGGCAGCAGTCGACTCGCTGCAGGGGCAATAATCGGTTCTCTTTACCCCTTCCTCACGAGGCGATTAAAAGGACGACCAGCTGGAAAGCATGCGACTCCTATATCCACCCAGTCTCTCCGTCTTGCCACCCCATCTCCATCGTAGGATACCCATCGTCGAGGAGACATGGCGCAGAACATCCTCCCCGACGTGCTTTTCGAGATCTTCCAGCGATGCGTGCCCTCAGACATGTCGGACGTGTCATTGACCACCTCCCCATTCAACCTCTCGCGGGTGTGTCGATCGTGGAGGCACCTCGCTCTCGAAAGGACGTCTCTCTGGGCGACGATGAAGTTGCAGCACGATGGTGTTCGCTTCGTCCATCTGGCGAGGACGAAGCGTGCATGGAAGTTGTGGCTGCGAAGGTCCGCCGCTGCATCGCTTACGGCGGGCATCTATTCAGACAGGATCCTCGACGGCGACGACAACGACGCCTTTGCTGAGATCGTAGAGATGACATTCGCAGAGCAGCATCGTTGGAAGGACATCAGTATTTGGTGCAACTCTTTCACAGCGAGCCCATGGCGCACTCTACACCTCAACGCCTCCCCTCATCTTGAATTTCTTCAATTACGTAACCAAATTCCTCTGTTCGCCCTCCCAGGTTGCTCGCGGAATGAAATATCAATTGACATATCCGAACAAGCCCATACTATGCATACGCTCTCTCTCGGAGGAGCGATCTATCTGTCCCCCTCCGTCGGGCTCCTGCCGAATTTACACACAATCTACATCCAAGCACATTGCGCGTCCCCACGATCCTCCGCCTTGACTATCCAGGATTTCTTCAAATTTATACTATCAGCTCCCAATCTTACCCGCATATACGCCAGTCTTATCTCTACCACCTCTGAAATAGATTTTCTACCCACTGTCACCCTCCCCCATCTACGACACCTTCAACTATCTATATACGGTTTCTTGGAACATCTTCTCGGCGCATTGACTTGCCCCACGCTTGAAGAATTATACATCTCGTTCTTAGACGAAGTCTCGAAATCCCGCGAAATATGGGACGCAGTCATCGATATGCTATCACGCTCCCGCCCCCCTCTCAGGTACCTTACTCTCGACAGCAGCGCGTCCCACTACAGCGGTTCATTGCGACGAGAGGACCAGATCTTACTCATTCTACGGTACACCCCGGACCTCCGATCCATGTCTATTCGTGGCCAATACCTCACCGACAAGTTCATTGACGCTTTAAACCTCCACTCGGAGTCCGAAGTATTGACAGGCAATTTGTGCCCGAACCTCGAGTCTATAACCATTGTCTGCAAGGGGGAGCATAACATTACGGCGGAGGGCGTAAAGGATATGATATGTTCGCGGATTTGCGATCGAAAAGGGGAGGGAACGGACAAACATCTGCGCAAAGTCGTCCTAGATCTGAAAGATTTTGAATATCCTCCATTGGTAGAATTCTGTTCGAAAGGCGGTGTCAAACTTATTACCTCAAAATAAATTTCTCTTCGTTCGCTACATAATATAGCATCGTTTTTCATATAGAAACCCACGGCCTATCTACATGTCGTGTATTCAGTATCATATTCAGATAGGAATGACTACTCATCATTCGATAATCCAAATACCCTCAAGAAGAAATTTCCTCTGGCTCATCGGAGGTGCAAGCTATCGGGTAGAGGAAGAATCATACAAGTCAGTGATAGAGAAACTTATATAAAGTGAACGAACCCGAATTTCACTTACAAATGATAACAACCAATTCAAAGCAATTGTACGACCAAACCCTCCCCCATAAACGTACGTATCTGCTCCATCTCCTGAATATTTTGAATCCCGGGGAAACGAACTTGGATGTGCTTCAAACTTCCAGCAGTCGGTCCGTTCTCACCGTTACGCGATCTCCAGCGCGACGAGATCATTTCAATGAGAGGTCCAACTTCCACGAAGTGGGACTTGACGTTCTCCCTGAATGGGTCCGAGTCGAGCGTGATTGTCTCGAGTTCTGGACACAGGTTGATGTACGGCCAATCCTGAAGCTTCAGCTGGTCCATCGTCACAGACGACAACCACCCGGCGCTAATATGCAGTGACGTCAATAGAGGCATGAAGGAGAGGAGGGTTCTGATTTCATCTTGTCCCGTCGGGCCCATGTTGTGTGTGTATGACAGCTTGAGCGAGCGCAGATTCTGTAGCGACGTTGCGTGTTGCCATACTCCGCCAAAAGTCCCCATAACGTTGACGTTCAAAAACAGTTTCTCCAGAGAGGGGAGGTGGAGACTGCCAAAGAGACTATCGGGTGCCATAGTGTCTCCTGAACCTAGAAAAAGGTACAAAAAGCGGAGGCGAGGTAACGAGACCCGGGGGATGATCGGAGGAACGATATTGCCCACGCTCACGTTGACGGTCATCCTTTCCAACGAAGGAGCGGAGCGGAAGAAAGACATGAGGTGGGTGCATGTTATATCCTGACCGCGGAAGGAATGTATAAGGGAAGAGTTCGTCAGATGCTCCAGATGTCCCGTGTCGCGATTCAAGCTCGAGTTTCCTTCGATGTTCAATCGCTTCAACGCGCAGCAGCCCGAGAGGTCGACCGCAATGGATCCACCTCTATCCGCCTCCTCCTGCCCAGCACCTTCACCTTGCCTAGGAAGACAGTGATTTACACAGATGTCCGCATCTTCCAATATCGGAGCGGAGCTTAAGAGATAAACCCGCTCCGGGGAAAGCTGCTCCGAATTGCAAAGAATATTGAACGTCTGGAATCGAGACTGATGCGCCAGCGTCGCTTCCAGGAGTTCTCCAAACGTCTCGCCGCCTTCTCGCATCGGGCAGAGATCCAACTCGAGGGGGGCTTGTTTGGACCTTTCGAGATGCAGCATCCATAGGTGCATGAACCCTTTGGCTTGTTCCATTGTGCTTTCCCCAGTTGGTTGCCATTCGACAGACGCCCAAAGTTGAGGTGTTCCCAAGGCGAGCTCTCGCAGAGAACTGCAAACCTGGGATATGGATAACGCAAACATATCCTCCCATTGACCTGTTCCGATTATTGACCTCGGTGCATGACTAAGGACCTCAAGCCAGATCTCTGGGGCCAAACCCACTAACGATGGATGAGGTGATGGATCAGTGCGCTGTTCGTCGTCGATCATCACAGCGGACTGTTCAGTTTCGTGCTGTTCCGAATCCATGCGAAGACACTCCTTTTCAAAGTCTGTAGTATATGATCAATGGAATTACAATGGAATTCAGAAGAAGATGACCAACATGCTCAAGCTGGCGAGTTAGATGGTGGTTGGGAGAGGGTTGTGCACATGGTTCGCTATTTGTTTGTACGTTTGGTTAGACAATTACCTTTTTCGCAAGAACTGCGGACTTCACGTACATGTAACTTGGTCGCATGTTGTCAGTACTAATACTATAGTAGAGGTCAGACCTCAGATTTGAGTTCTGATTCTGTGTATCGATTCCGTAGCAGGGGGGAGTGTAATCAAGTGTTCGATTGAACGAGAGTCGGAGTGGTCAAACCTTGCCACCGACTCTCGCAATGGGAGTCGGCACGAGAATCCGCACGAGATAGGTCTGACCTCTATTAATGATGTTGTGACGTGCTGAAGCGCAGCGCTCATCAGCAGTTCATATCATTGCCGTATAAGTATTACATGCGGGACATGTAAGACAAAAGAGCAGGTTCTAGTAAAGCATATACGTAAAATGAGTCGGAAGTTTGAAAATTCAATCATTACACTCAACGAACTTATAGAACATCAACAAAGAAGCCAGTTTCCAATACGTGTATCTCAAAGATCACCAAGCGCGGACATTTCGCCTCTGACACTGGCTGTTCTCTCCTGGGTGTGAACAAACCACTCGCGGGCTTTTTCGGATTGTCGTTGTAACTCCTCTGCGTTTTTGACCTCCTTCGTGCATTCCTCCATGACGGCCCTGAAGCGCTCGCGCTGCTCCCAGGAGGCAATTCGCAACACCTTACGCGTTTCTCGGACGATGCGCTTCGCGTTCTCGCCGACGAACGCCCCTTCTGCGTGCTCCGAATCGGACTCCGACTTGGTGAGCGAGCTGTGAATCCGACGACCGACTGTGCGGGGGATGGTGTTTGGCAGCTCGAGAATGACGTAAACCGACAGTCCGATCGTGAAGGCACCGAGAACTGGTGCAGCCCATTTCCTGGCGGTTTCGTTGTGGAAGAGGTCTGCAAGGCGAATGGCACCTTCCAGAATGCTTCGAACAGTAAGCACTTTACCACCCACTACGGTGAGCGCACCCAGACCGCTTAATCCAATAGATGCTAAGCTCAATGCGCTAGGCATGAAATCCATTTCTTCGCTTGACGACCCTTTGCTCTCTTTATCACCAAAGTAGACCATAAAGTGATGCTGAGCGTCGAAGATGTCGAGGAAAGATGTCTCCAGGAGATCCTGGCGATGAGCTAAACCGATCCCAAGTCCATATGTGCTCCCCGCAACGATAGCGTCTTTCGAACTATGACGACGACTTGTACGACGGATGCGAGAGAACATCGCCTCAGGCATGAAGACCCGACGCGACCTTTCAACTCCCTCCGGAAGGTACCTGTCACCCAAATCCTGAATACGCGTAACACACGTGCTCGTAGACCCCCTAGCATCATCTTCCGCTGATTTGACCGCAGCGTCGAGACTTGTAAGAAGTGCCTTGCGGACGTCGTGGACGTAATCCCATACTCGGAGAAGTCCTGGATACGGAGGCAAGGATAAGAGCGGTCGCTTGACGGCCAGCTCCCCACAACCTATTTTCTCGAGCGCATCCGTTAAAATCTCCCGCGTTCTCCTGCTCACGGTTGACGTCCCTTCCTCTTCAACGTGCTCCAGACCTTCCAATAAAATGTCGTTGTTGCTCTTCATGCCTTCTAAGATAGGCCTCGATCGCTCGAGATCATCCTTTGCTCGTTGCAATTCAGCCTTCGCAAGGATTGCATTCGAGCTGGCAAGGAGTTCAACATCGGAAAGTAGGTGGGAGAGGTAGGTGGCTGCTGGGTGGAGTTTCGATTTGGATCTCTTGAGGAGTACAAACGAGCGGAGGGAAGCTTCCAAGCTGGTGAAGCTCGAACTCGTTGGCTCGACGCCCAACACAGATGAGGAATCCACGAAATGCACCAAATCCGCCGCGTCCTCGTACGTCCTAGGACTCAACTCCCTTATCTGCTCCAGAACCGACCTTCTACATTTCTCCTTGTTCTTGATCTGCTCATACTTGTTCACGACGATGAACAGATATGCCTTCTCCTTGCTCGCGCTCGCTAAGAATTCCCTCGCAGAAAGAGTGAAGTGGTTCTCTGCGGAAACGACAAAAACGACGACGTCGATCTCTTCCTGACGAGCGAAGAGCGCTGTTGTCTTGAGGCTGTCACGGTTAAGACCGGGAGCGTCGATGAGCGAGATATCGGCGATTCCGTTGTTAAGCAACGATTCCGACGGAGACCGTGGGTCGCGGACGTAAAGCTTCACAATGCGTTCTGCGTTCTCGTTCTCCGCGACGAAATCCTCGAGATCGGCAATTGAAGCTCGGGTGAAAGTTGATTCGTCTTTGATTGAATATATCGAACCCTCCTTCACTAAATGCACCTCTTCCTTCCCGTCGTTCTCCGCGGCATCGTGGACCTCGCAAAACGCTGTCGTGCAAGGCTGCTGATCCACGGGCATGACCTCCCGACGCATCAACGCATTAACGAGGGTAGACTTGCCCGCGTTCAGGTCACCTGTGACGAGGACCTTCGATGACGTATCTTCAACCCGGACGCGCAACTTGTCCATGTGCTTCATAGCGACCGAGAATCGGTCGTCCAGTAGATTAGCGATAGACGATTTCTCCAGCTGTGACACGAGTGATGTCGCTGACGAAGATGACCCGTTCGGACCCAACTTGAGATCCAAATGAAGGACGCGGAAATCGAAGTTCGGAGAGGCACCGTTCTCCTTCGATTCCTCTGAAGCATCCTCCTCGTTGATCGTGCTCACAGACGACAGTGACACAGAACGAGTGCCGACTTTCCGACGTTGCGTGACTGTGGTCTCCACCGTTGGCTCATCGACGAAAGACATGGAGCGCCGAGCGCTACGATCCCGTTTTCCAGAGCTCTCGGCCTCCGCATCGCGGAAACGGGGATAGCGAACAACCCATGAAGATTTGTTGAAGTCTTTAAAATTGGATAAGATAGAAGTGGTGTCGTC
Organism: Schizopora paradoxa; assembly: GCA_001020605.1. NCBI lineage: Eukaryota > Fungi > Basidiomycota > Agaricomycetes > Hymenochaetales > Schizoporaceae > Schizopora > Schizopora paradoxa. The sequence goes on from KQ085922.1 coordinate 23,054, forward strand.
AATGGACTGTAAGATTCTGTTTGCATTTCGTGCATCAGTGCTTCGCCACTCGACTGCAGATAAGACCGATCACGTACTTTTTCTTCTGTTCAATGAATGTTTCCTGTACCTCTTCAGCGTCCAACTGCTTCTCCTTCTCCAGTGTCGGTGTCAACGGCGCAGGTGACGCCGATAACTGGCGAACAGGGAAGTACGACTGGGCCATTCCTACGCAGAATGTCGAACCCGTCGTATCGTATGATAAGCGGCGCCGCCGGGGCTCTTGAACCGCGAAAAAAGGTGCTCTTCTGTCGATGAGAGTGGATTGACAAGTGCTGCTCTCTTCCTCGTCGCGGTCGTTGAGAATGTGGGGGAAACAGCTGAAACCGTTAACCCGGCATGTGCCGCGCAGTTTGGAACTCAGCGGCCGCCGAATGCAACCGGTATTGCCCGCAGTTCAAGCTGTCTCCTCCCGGAGTCCTCCGTCGACGACGACTCGACGTTTGCGTTCACGAACCGTTCAAGTGAAGCGGGCGCGTTGCCACTCCAAAGGTCGAGATGAGGTCAAGATGTGTATAATACTGTATTGCCCTTCAGACTGACGAAAAGAACACTCGCAAAACAAAGGGTAAAACTCGTTCCTCAGCCCTCCTCGACCCAAAACCCCTTCCCTTTAAAGAGACGGGCAGCCCGTCGTGTCTGAGCTCTCTCCTCGCACACACTTGGATCTCAACACTTCTCAGGTTGTGAGTTCGTTGCTTGTTTTTTTTATTTGCTCTGAAATCTAGAATGGACACCATAACAATCTCGCGCCGCGGGTCTCATAGTGTCGGATGATGTGCTTGGCTTCGCTGGCAGGATATTATGATAAAGAATAATTTGGCGCATATGCATTTGGAAAGTACGGTGCGTGTATAAAACCTCATTCTGAAATTGATGCATAACATTTCCTTAACTTCTAGACACATGGTACTCGACAGAATCCTTTGATTCTGACCTAGGTTTTGTGAACCGTTGGGCGATTTTACATTGTTCAAAGTCTTTCTTCGGATCGCGGCTCTAGCAACAGAGCAATGGCATCTCCGGGCCATGTATCAAACAACTTCTCTAAAACAAGTCTCTCGCGGTTGGCATCTTGAGGTCAGATGGTACGCTATGATGAATACAATTAGACAGCTGAACAAACTTCTGTCCTTCTCTGAAATCAGCATGCAATCACGACATTGGTCGAGCTGTACAAAGTAGGCCCGTTACTGATACATCTGGCGGCCCTTTTCCTCCGCTCTCCGCTGGCGCACTGTATTAAAGCTCGTCGTCGTCGAAAGTACGACGCCAGCATCAAGTCCAGAAACTTTCGTCTCTTCCTGAATCATGTTACCTCTCTCCCTTGCTCTCCTTGCAGCATCTTTGGTGACTGCTGCCAGCGTCGGTCCCTCTCCAGGCCAGATCAAGTCGTTGGTCACTTTTGGTGACTCTTATACCGATGTTGTCAGCGTCGGCGACGGAGGCGTCGCATGGCCTGTCTATGCTGCAGGTTACGGACACTTCGCGCTCCATCCTTTTGCACGTTCCGGAGCGACGTGCTCAAACAATTTGACGAACAGGCCGTTCCCGTCTGTCTTCGAGAGTCAGCTCCCACTTTTCTTGCAAGAGAAAGCGAACGGGTCACTCAAACTGAACGAGGAGGAGACGATCTTCACTTTGTGGATCGGCACGAACGACGTCGGCGCAAACGCCTTGCTAACGGGGGGACAGACTCCGGGCGTCACCATCGTGGATACAGTTAGCTGCGCTGTTAACTGGGTGAAGACCCTCTATAATGCTGGCGCAAGAAACTTCCTCTTCCAAAACGTGTGTTTTTCTTTGCCAGCATATGATCTCTCTCCAGTCAGCTGACCTCCGCGATGTAGATGATTCCTCTCGAACAAACGATTCTCTACTCCCCACGCTTCTACCCGAATCGCTTCTGGACAGCAGAGCGCAATTCAACGGAATGGAGTCTGTGCATGAACGAACTCACAAACTCCGGCAACGAAATCGCAAAACTCATGCTTCAACAGCTCGCGCCGACGCTGCGTGGCGCACATTTGGGTGAGTCTTCGCCCAAGCGCCTTTCGTTCTATTCATATCCTCGTTCGGAGTCCATTTTTGATACCTCTGCGCTTTCCTAGGTCTCTTCGACTCGCACGCGCTGTTCACCGACATCCTCCAACACCCTCAGTTATATCTCAATGGAACCGCCCCTCTGAATACCACGGGTGTCATCCATTCATGTGTCTTCGAGCTTAACGAGAGCACCTCTGACCCAGGTGTTTGTACCGACGTGACTGGGACAGATCGCGACAGCTTCCTCTGGTATACATTGGCGCCATTATTACATTCAGTGCAGTCGCTGACGCTTCTTAAATAGGTTCGATGAATTGCATCCGTCTGAGCAGGCGGACCGCGTTGTCGCGCGTCAAATCACGAACTCGATCTTGCGCCTATCTGACAAGTGGACGACCTGGCTTAGCTAATCACGAAATTGCACTGACTTTCATTCGAAAACATGAAAATCTTGCTTGCAAAAGCCAAAATAATTGTATGTTGAAGTAACCAATTGATAGTCGCAATTGCGACCCACCTTCCATTTCGGTGTCGCATCCAGTATATATGCGTCCTAGGAGTTCCAAGACAGATTATTAGCTTTCAAAAAGCATACAAAACATCAAGAAGAGATTGCAGACGATGCAGACGACGCAGATGTGGGGGTTGAAGCTGACATGCATCCTTTATGGGCGACGAGGTAGTGAGGTCATTGCTAATACGCATTTCTGTCCGTATGTGTGAGCAACGAATGACACTCAAGGAAGTTTGTTTCCTACCTGGCACTCTAAGATCAGAAGTATTCTGAATGCAGATCCTGGGCTTGTTGGCCGCTGACCATCTTAAACTTCAAGCCCTGCTCCACGAAAGTTTTTATGGGACTTGAGAGGCGAACATCAAGCATCCCAGGAAGACAAACGGCGATACGCTTTAGTGTCCCTTTCGCAGGACTATCGAGCGCCGTAGAGCTATTGTATTCTGCGCTATTCGATAACCAGCGTGACGACACCATGTTGACGAGATTAATCGCGTCGATGTGATGGGTATTTCGCCGTCTATCATAAACGTCGCTGCAAATGCATATGGCCTCCAAAAGAGGACAAAGGTCTCGTCCCTGTCCTCGCAGCGTTAAAGCCTGCATTGTATGATTCGAAACTCGTTCTCCAAAAAGTATCAAGCGCTTGAGCGAAGGCATTGATCGTAGTAAAGAAGGGATCTCGTCGGGACCTGAGGGTCCGACATTGAGGACGTATGAGAGCGATAGTCTTCTCAAGTTTTTTAGCCCGTTCAATTCCGACCAAGTCCCGTTGGGGTGTCCGTTGACATGGATGAATAAGTGGAGGTTGTCGAGCATTGGAAGATCCAGATTACGCAGTAAAGAATCGGGAACATAAACTCCTCCGTGACCGACTGACAAATCTAGATCTCGAAGGTGTGCCAACAGAAGCAGTTTAGGGCTTTGAGGTAGGATGGCGCCCTCGTAGAGGACGGTTCGTAACTCTTCCAAGTTCGGAGCTGCCTGAAGAAGGGAGGAAATTAATTGGACATTGATGTTTTTGTCTGCTTGAGAGAACTCGTTGACATCAAGCATTGCCCTTCGCAATGACGTTAATTTCCCAACTTCCCGATAAAAGTAGCACCACCCAAATACGTCAATCGTCTCCAGAGATGGGCAACCTGCCAGATCGACTACAATTTTCCCCCCAGCATCGTCAGGAACGTCACCCGCTGGGTTTACCGTGAAGTCTATCGACTTCAATCGCGGGGCGCAGAGCACCGCCCAATCGGAATCAAGGGGAATTTGGTCCGTATTACACGAAATATCAAGCGACCAAAGTCGATGTTGGTGCGCTAGCACGTCGTCCATAATTCCCCTAAACTCGTCACAACGCTTGACGTTTGAGTCCACCTCAACGTCCAAGAAGGATTCGCCAGACCTCTCGAAGTAGAGCTTCCACAACCGGATGTAGTTGACCATGCTAACCGAGCCGTCAGAGTCATGCGGAGAGCTAGTGATGCTCGTCGATGCCCAGAGTGAAGGATGAGCAAGTGCAGTTTCTCGCCATGATCTGCAGACCTGCGAAACCACGAGTGTAAATGCGCCCCGAGGCCGAGAGGTTAAGGCCGTCGGCAACCCCCACATGAAGATCTCGAAGAGAAGATCCGAAGGGAAGGACTGGACGATCGAGTGAGTTTTTAAGCTGCCACTGGTACTGGCACCTAGGACGAGCGATCGGATTGTGTTCTGTATGGTGGCTACTATGGCCATAATATCAATGTGTTCTGGGTTCAACTCCATCCTCCTGAAGATCTATAGCGAAGGGAGGAAGAGAATTTGTTACAAAACAACCAAACGAAGGCGATCCGTAAGGAACTGCAACCTACTATCACTGTACACGATGAAGGAAGATTATAGCGTAGACCAGAGGTGTTACAGCCTTCTTTTGGTATCGATCGATTCAATCTCTTACTCTCTCTGTAATGCTTGGTTTATCAGAACATCCGAAGCAGACGAGATATATTACTCGCCTGTAATCGTTGACTGTGACGAGAGTTGAACATTGAGATGAGTCCATCAATTGTGGGCAACGTGTGTGACGGTGTTTGTACATGTGTTCGTTTTCACCGGGGAACTCCGTCGCAGTTATGTATCAGGAGATATTCAGATTTATCTCGTAAAGCAGCAGTAATGGTACATGAAAGAACATCGAATCTGCAACATTGTAGTAAGCTATCTGTCAATCCCAAAACCAAATAATGTGTCCATCATAAGAAATAAGTCGCCAAGCTAAGCATGTCACCCAGTTCTTACGCATGCACAGCCGTCGCCTCCGACATGTCGCGTTTATGTCCAAGAGATCGTTTCGTCTCGCCTAGTTTTACTCGCCTTGACCAAGTTGCTTTGTTCCTTGACAGCATAGATACATATGAGAGATAAGACAGACATGAAGAAAATGGGAGGGGACCTACGGTCGATTTATGATGCTGTCATCGCCTGTGTAGATGAGCATATCGTAGACGAGTGTGGCGGAAAGCATTCCCAATATCGGCGCTAGAACACCACCCCAAAGCCAATATTGACTGAAATAACTGAGCCCTCGTTCTATAGATGAGCATAATACCGCTTACTGTCTGAAGTTGAAGACTGCCCTTCCGTAGCCCGCGATCGCAGATAAAATCCTTGGACCCAAGTCACGAGCGGGGTTCACCGCAAAACCTTGATTCAATGTTAAATGAATATCCACACGACAAAAGTACAGAGTCAAGCGTGGCGTACCAGTCTGTGCTCCGAAAGCAATTCCCAGTCCGAAAAGTGCGAAGAATAAGGCGATGGGAACAAGCATTGGATGGGGGGAAGCCCGTGGGTCGGTAGCGATGAGGATAACGAACATAAGTAGGAAAGCTCCGATATACTAGACCATAAACGTCAGCGGGGACGACGTGGACGATCAGTAGACTTACCTCGTCGAAGAATACAGAGGCGTTATCCAAGTAATCCGCCTATTCGAACATTTGAGGTGGTAAGCTCAATAATGAAGAGCAGAGATGACGCGCATACAGCCAACGTGCCGAATATCCCTGCCGTGGAAAGCGTTCGAACACCTCGACCTCCTTCGAAGGCATTTATCGCGGCGAAATAATTCGCGTAAACGACGGCAGCACCGATGATACCACCAAACAACTGCGCGAGGATGTAGATGGGTACTTTACGCCAAGGGAAACCCCGAAAAGTCGCCAAACTTATCGTCACCTTTCATAGACTTCAGTTGAGACGACACGATCATCGGAATGGAAACAAGAACGAACCGCTGGGTTTATATGCCCTCCGCTAACATTTCCAGATATCCAACCTCCCAATCCAAGACCTGAAACAGTTTGAGCACGTCGCGAGTAGAGAACGTGTTCCATTTCTACCTATTCCCCAACCAAGCGCGACCGCCATCCATCCCTACATAGTTCGAATGGTTATCGGTGACGTGACATTTGAATCAAGGTTGACTTACACCAGCTGGTGACGCCGAAACACTCGTACTGTCGAAGAGCGTGCCTTGTGCGTTCCCACCACAGCCAAAGAGAACCAGAACCATGACGCCTAGAAATTCGGCTAGAGGCTCGCGAAATTGATAACTAAAGACTGGCGTGAGACGAAGTTGCTATGCTGAAGGTTTGGAACGTACCGAATCCTCGCCCACCGGTTGGGAAATTCGACGCCGTCATTTTCGGGAATCGCAGACTCGATATCTCGATTGTGCAGTGGATCACTCGCGAATTCTTTTCCAGTGGAAGTTTGCTCATGGATTTCCTCAAAGTGGTTGGGCTTTGGGAACGTATAGGGCTTTTCGAATTCCCTGGATCGAATGGGTTCGTCAGATACGACCAAGACGCGAGCCCAAACAGATTATACTTACGTCATAAGGGAATTGTCGTTGGCGACCCGTCAAGTTGGCAAAATTTCTTGAAGAACTTGAAAATGAGGAAGATGTGAATTGACGCCCTATGAGAAAGTCGGCGTAGCTGCGGTTGAGGGATAGGAGTGATTATTTCTTGATAGATGGCGCAGGAGGCTTTAAGTACCCTCGAAGACGCGATCTCTCGCATGGTCGCAGCCGGAGGCACGCAGATGTCTCACTTGCTCCCATTAGATAACTAATCTCTTAATCCTTCGGGGATTCATTGGAATGATGATCTCGAAGCCATAATCATGCGCAAACCGACACTGCTTCCGATTCAACGATTTCATGGCCTTCAAATGACTGGGCCTAAAAATTTAACTTTCGACGAACGAGCAGCGCGAAAGGAGCTTGGTAGATTGAAGAAGTCTTGGTGACCCCTATATCGAGCCAACGTCAATGCGATCGAGCGGGTCTGACTGGTGTGCTTCATCCCCGACTTTACTGACGAGTGCCGTCACCGCGACGATCCCTGTTGGCAATGCACTGAGACCCGGATGATTCGCTCGTTGCGCCGGGTGATAATGGATGGTTCTGGGCTCGGAGATTCAATGCTCCGTCCAATGTCATACTACAGTTTTAATCGTTTTTAGGGAGAAGACGTCTGAATTTTTGGAAGTCGCAGCAGAAGATATATCAGCAATGCCCTTTAAACTAGAAAAATAAAGTGAGCTCACTGATTACGCATGGAACGATGCGCAAAATGGGTTTCCTTTGAAAGCGCGATTAGAGCACACAAGTAGCAGTCATATGTATCTTGGAGAGTTTGATCGCTGAAGTCCAATCGAGATCCAGAAGAGAAGCTATAGAGAATTGCAGACTTCAAGTTCGAGCAGCAGTACCCCTCCGACAATGGAAGTGGTTGGGACCTGCAGGCCCACAAAACCTCTGTGGATGTATCATCCATCAATTCTGAAGTATGTCCCAGCAAGAAAATCTAAGCCAGACCTTTGCAAGTTTGCAGAAAACACCGTTGTGTGGCAGATACTCCGACTTTCGCTGTTCGTTTGCTGCTGTGACGTCCGAGTCGTCGCAATTCAAGTTGAAAAAATCGAAAGCCGAACCGCCACATCGAGCCAAGCCGAGCCGAATTAGCCGATTTCGGGTTATTCCGGCCCGAACTTGATCGATATCGTTGGGCTTGGACAACTTCTGCCAGGTTGCTTCGTTTTCAACAAGTCGAAGAACACAAGGTATGTATAACCCAATCTTTCATCATCAGTGTAATGTATGGCTGACCGATGAGCTCTTCAAAAAGTGATTTAAGCTAATGTCTTTGGAATACCAATGGACGGCAAATTTGCTTGATCTGTCGGATGACATCCTGTTCATCCTGTTCGAATCTCTGTCATTGAGTTCTCTTGGACATCTAAGTTCAACATGCAAAAGGCTGCAGACATTGGTAAACAGAGTCTCTTCGGTAAATTTCTCAGCTAATTTTCGCCATTACAGGTCAATGACAGTGGTTGGGCATCATACTACAAACCATGCAAGCGCTCCTGTCCGAGCCTCTTCAAAGCTCGAGAAACTTGGAATTCTTACGAAAACTTGAAATATGACACTTTAACAGACCGCAGCTGGGAGAAATTCTCTTTCATTGCCCGCCCGCTATCCTCTCCCTGGCCGAAAGATTGCATGCCTTCCGTTGCATGTTCCAACACACATCTCGTCTACGGAGCGCTACGGGACCTCCATTTCTTTGCTTTTACTCGCCCGGAAGCTCCAGGCCACTCACCGGGGGTCAGGTTTGATACGAAATTAAACATCGGAGGGTATATGCAAGGAGGCGGCGGTCATGACGAGCGGAATAATATTACAGGCCTTTCGTATATGCCGGACGGCACCTCTCTGGTCGCGAGCTTTGAGGATGGCTCGCTCATGGACATAAAATTACCCGACGAAATATCATGTGGAAAACAACGAGAATGCGATGAGCCGCCTTCTGACATCCAACCATTATCAACCAGGCTTTTGTACAAAGCACAGCACTCGATTGAATGCTTATCCGTTCGCTCACAAATGGGTTTGACATTATCTCTTCGAGGGGAGGTCAACCTCTGCAACTTGACATCGGGGGTATCATCCAACTTTTCTATTGGTTTCCGATGGCATGGGGTGAAGAGCGCACATCTTTCGAGCTCAAGCCCGCGTTATGCAGCTCTAGGAACGATGGATGCCGTACCTTTGCGTATCCATTCAATATCCGAATCAGACATATCTTCTGTCCCGTCACTCGCGCTGGGGCGAGTAAAGTGGGATAACACACCAAATGTCGCCGGAACTTCATCAATTGAAAATGCTTTAATGCGAGCCCGCCGCTCGAGCGATTCGGTGCTTGCGATGTCTGATCCCCCTCCTTACTTCGGGCCGTCAGGCCAGGTCCTCGTCTCTGGATGGGTAGATGGAGTCGTGCGCATCTATGACTTACGATGCTCTCGTCGTCTGTCGCCATCCGAGGTCGTCGGCATCAGAGGCAGTTCCACGACTGTTCCAACTCTCGCACCTGTCACGAGCATGTACGACAGAAGTGCAAGAGGGATTGGCACCATCACAAGCGGAGGTGGGGCGGGCTGCTACATCGCAGCGACCTCGTTGACGGAAAGTCGTATCTCGTTCTGGGACGTGCGCGCTCCTCGAGGAGTATGGAGCGTACGATCCCCCCTAATGAAAGACCCTTCGCCCGTTTACACCTTGGCTATGGAGAGCTCCCGCTTGTTCGGGGCAACGCAGCGCAGGCCATTCGTTTACGATTTTGGCCCAGGTGTGACGACAACTACTTACCCAACACTCGAAGCGACGGAAGCTGATGGACTCAAGCTCCAGAAGAATGGGATAGGCTACCAAGGATACCTCGGGAGATGTGAAAACACATTGGAGATCGATTGAAGCAGTGATTCAGGATTCGGAGTGAACTCCTTTGAAAGTCATCTAAAGCTTATAATTTTTTTGGCAGAACATATCAGTAATATGTATGCTGCCGTTCAAATGCCAAGCCGGATCTCGCTCAAATGTTAGGCTTACGAGGCGTGGACTCACGAACAAGTTATTCTAATACTTTACAACGTCCTGTATGTTTTATGCGCATCTTCTTGATAATAATCTGCACGCAAGCTTGCCTCACTGGATATCGTCGTAGCCAAGCACGCAGAGACGCGCCATCTCAAGCTAGAAATCATCAGAAAAATCGGGGTTCCTCGAGCAAATGTTAAACACACCTGTTCGTCAGTCTTGCACACCAATGTCTTCAACAAGCTTCCTCCTTCCCCACTTTCACCGATCATCACAACAGTTCCATCCGCCTTCCCAGCCCCTTCATTCAAGCTATCGTCGATCCCAAATCCGAGGCATTTGCAGCGGTCCACCACGGCCTTCCTCAAAGGTGCGCTGCGCTCGCCAATACCTCCGGCGAAGACGAGCGCGTCAATATGAGCTGCGCCGCCGAGCTTGACAAAATATGCGCCTAGGAAGTGGAGGATGCGATCCACGAAGATGTTGAAGGCGAGTGCGTGCGGAGGGGAAGTGGGTGCACGCTCGACAATAGTACCAAAGTTGGTCGTGCCTGTGAGCGAGGCCCACCCGGACTGTTTATTAAGAATCTCTTCAGCCTTGGGAAGAAAGGTGAGATTAGTTCGAGCGTCAGTGCGAATGTGCGAACGATCGCACCAGAGAAATATGCATTGCTTCCGTCGCGGACCTGCTAATACGGCTTGCGTCGCTTGTGTAATGAAAGATGAGGCTGGGGTCGACATGTCCTGAGCGTGTTGCGCCTGGAAGGCCGTCGAGCGGAGTGAGTCCCATAGATGTATCCAAGGATTTCCCGTCCTTGATCGCGCACATGGATGCACCAGATCCAAGGTGCATTACAATGAGAGACGTTTGGTCGAGCGGTTTGTCAAGGTGGCGGGCAACGGTCCTAAGAATATACGAGTCTTTTAAACAAAAAATGCGTAACCGTGTAGTGTTAGTGCTGTATTGGCACGAACATCTCTGACCTACAACTGAGCCCATGGAAGCCATATTTTCTCAGTCCTTTAGGGCGTGCCACTTCTGGGTCTATAGCATATGTTGAAACGTAGTCCGGCATCGTGCTGTGGAACATGGAATCGAAAAATGCGATTGATTCCGATTCAGGAAGAATATCAATGCATATCTTGATAACCATCAGTGAGTTCGCGTTGTGCCTGAAGCAGACGATCGTTAGCCTTAATCACCGTAAAAGTATGGATTTATAAACGTACAAAGGTGCAAGATCTGAAAGGCTTTCGATGTGATGATACGACTCTGTTGAAATGCGCACTGGTCCGGGGTAGTCTCCCCCGTGCACAACTCGATGACAGACTCGTGCGATGTGGCTCTTGTCGAACGTTGTATATTGCTGGAGAAAGTCGAGGAAATGCTGGAATGCCGTTTCGTGGTCTTTGATGTCATCGCATTTCTCGTCCTTGCGCGATTCCGTAGAAACATCTGAGGATGTAGCTTTGAACGAGAATTGAGCTGGTGGGGCAGAGATGTTTTCGATTGAGGCCGTCAACAATAATCGAACTGGTTCATCGGGACTCGGCGATGAAGACGAGGGTTGATCAGAGAATCCCTTTATTGGTTGGAAGACGGATATCTTGAGGGAAGAGGATCCCGCATTGACGGATAATATGAGGTTTCGATCGGAGGTCAAAGACATGCTTCAAGTTGCAAGATAGATGCTAAGGCAGCCACAGCCAAGTTACAGCATAAGTCAATGGGCAAAACAGACATTAAGCAATCAATACTTCAAGTGAATAAACACGTGTACCTGACAATATCGACCTCCGTGAACGTCTAATCCGAGAGGCTTGGACAGAGCTTCGGACTTGAAGAACTTGAAGTGTTACACCAATTTATAGCCTTCGGAGAGAAAAGGTTGACCACTGTGTGAGCCTGTTGGGGCGAGAGATTCAGGAGAAAGCTAGATATCACAGCGGATCTGATAGCGCGTCGAGGCCTGGCGAGGTCGATCCAGAATGTAAATTGAGAGATCGCGGTCCGAGGATTTTGCTTCCGTTGACAATGTGTAGATTCGAAACTGTGAATTTGCAGCCACCGAGGCCTTGAGTCGAGATATGGGATCTGAGTTTTTTTCTGGATTATAACTCGTTCAGCAGCTACCGTCGAACGGTTTGGTGTCGGTATCGGACTAGGAAAAGCTCTGCCGATGGTACCATGCGCACACTAGAGGTTAAAACTGATTATAGCAACTTGGGGATCAGCAAAGGCGAGCGCACCGACGGGGCAAATTGTTCGGGCCAAGCGACAATGAAATAACGCTGAGTACTTTGGTGAAATCGAGGTATTATTCGTCAAAGTTCGAGAGATGGAGTTGTTGCTTACCCTTGCTCTGACAAGGGCACTCTACCCGTCAATTCGTGAGAACTTGTGCAATGTGAAAAGCCTACCGTAAACGGAGTCGGAGTTTCAAAGTCCGACATCGTTTAACGCCGACAGCACTCAAGTTTCTCGTTTGCTGCAACCCTTCAGAACAAACACTCGTGCTGGTGTCTCTTTTCCCTTGTGGATGAATCTCAGCGTCGACTTGTATGAATGCTTGGCTCTTCGTACGTGCTCGGTCAGTGGTCCAAATGTAAACGAGAACGAGTTTTGCACCTGTCAGGTACGTTCCTTCTTTGAAAACCTGATCACGCCTTTTGTATCTTCATTTCAATGGTATCAGCACCCAAGCTCTAATGCTATCTAAAGGTGAGAGTGGTGAGTACCGTACAGTATCCAACAATTTTGATTCTGCTTGGTAAAAATTCTATTAATTGTTTGTTCCTAATTGCTACGGCTCTTTAGCGCAGGGAGATATCGACGACCAGTGCGCGACGTACTGCACTCGCGAGCCGCAACAATCGACGTGAAATCACATGTATGTTCTCCATCCCCGCTCTTCCGACAGTTTGTAATGTGAAGTTGTGATACGTCTTCAAGTTCACTCGACGTGCACAAATGGAAAATCTACTCTCAAGTATGCGGGCGCTCGAATTACGATCTCGGTCAGGACAGTAGCCAAGGTGTCGTTTCCTCAACAAATGTCGGGCGGGCAGCCACTGACTTATTATATATATCAGCAAATGAAAAGGAATTTCAAGGAACCGTGAGGATGCAAATACAAGCCTTGCCAACCAAATCTTCACCTCAAAAGTATGCTCATTAGCATGGATCTGCCGTGAGCCGGAGTATGCTGAAGAAAATGTAACTAAAGAATCCAAGAAAAGCAGATACACAGCTGGCGAAGTGGAGCTTAGAAGACCGGAAGGCAATCGAGTTACAAGAGTACCCTCTGTGGTGCGCGTCCACGGCGTTATATGCCCGCCGACATTGACAGTACAGTACTCAAGTGAATGGTCGGGAGAGGACCCCGCGCGGGAGAGCGTTGTCCCATATTAGTCGTACTACTTATCTTCAATATTTTCCTCATAGTAGTCAATACCAGCCAAGATAAATTTGCGGGCTCTCTGTAAGACCCAGTCTCGTGCAGATCACGCAAGAAGAGCCGAGTTCGCTCTTATTTTTCTAATTTGCTGTCATGCAAATACACTTTCTCAACCGTACATGTCCAAGTTCCCCAAGGCATCACAGAGCAAGGGTCCTGCCGGCAAAGCACGGCGCCAAATCTAGTTTACAAAAGCGAATCTGAAATCGTGAGAAAGTGTTCAAACTTTGTCCCACGACTTGAACGGCTTCAAAATGACTGATGCCTCCTGGCTTTTGCTTCTCGTCCTCGACGATACGACAATTTGTTGACTCCTTTGCAATGGACAACCGAGATGGTAGAGCACCAAGGTAAGCGACAGATCTATGCGCGAGTTGCGATAAGTTTTCAACTGAATTTAGGGTGAAGAATCGGTCTGCAGCTGCAGTTCAGGTATGTCTGAAGGGAACTTAACAAGTTTACAAGATTATGACAAGTTGGAATTCAATCTAGATCACTGCTGAACAACTCCTTCGCGAAGTACATATTGATTTTGTAGATGTTTTAAGTTGATACTGAAACGATTATTTGTAGGCTCAAGAACGTCAAGAAGCCGCATTTCGTGCACCCAAACAACGAGTTGAGGACTTTGAGGAGTTACACGAATACAGGGGCAGGAAACGGAAGGAGTTCGAGGAGCGCATCAGGAGAACAAGGGGGAATCTGTAAGAAAATAGTGAGTATTCAACGCCAGAGTATACATTCTAACGCCTTGAACCAGAAAAGAATGGCGTGCATACGCGGGTTGGGAGGTGCGTTTGTGAGGACGGTCGTTTGTGATGCAGCAACTGAATCGGTTGATTAACTTAGGCTAGCCAAGGCGAATACGACCGCTCACGATCTGTATACGAACGTGCTCTCGATGTCGAAGCAAATAACGTCCAGCTATGGCTTTCCTACACCGAAATGGAGTTAAAGGGTCGAAATGTCCAACATGCTCGCAACCTCTTTGACCGCGCTGTGACTCATCTGCCTCGGATAGACCAACTGTGGTATAAGTACGTCTACTTAGAAGAGCTCTTGGGCAATGTTGCTGGTGCTCGTCAAGTATTTGAGCGATGGATGGGTTGGAAGCCTGAAGACAAGGCATGGCAGGCGTACGTCAAGCTTGAGGAGCGATACGAGGAACTCGAGCGCGCCAGCGCTATCTTTGAGCGATGGATAGGCGTACGCCCGGAGCCACGCGTTTGGGTCAAATGGGCGAAGTTCGAAGAAGATCGGTTGCGTCTTGACAAGGCTCGTGAAGTATTTCAAGAGGCACTCAAATTCTTCGGCGATGCTGTGGAAAATATCGAGAAGGCCCAAGCGGTGTTCGCCGCATTTGCAAAAATGGAGACGAGAGCAAAGGAGTACGAACGGGCTCGTGTTATTTACAAGGTACATTCCAAATTGTCCTTTGAGTGTATCGTGCAACCTGAACGAGACTGTGTTTAGTTCGCGTTGGATCGTCTTCCCCGCTCAAAAGCAAAATCACTATACGCTGCATACACGCGCTTCGAGAAGCAACACGGCACAAAGACGTCGCTTGAGTCGACAGTGCTTGGGAAGCGTCGAATTCAGTACGAGGACGAACTCGCCAATGACTCAAGAAATTACGATGTTTGGTTCGATTACGCCCGTCTCGAAGAAGATGGGCTAAGAACACTACGTGAAGAGGGGGAGGGAGGTGGACCCGAAGAAGAGGCTGCCATTGCTCGGGTTCGTGAGGTATATGAGCGCGCCGTCGCTCAAGTTCCTCCCGGTGACTTAAAACGCCATTGGCGACGGTATATATTCTTATGGTTAAATTATGCATTATTCGAGGAAATCGAAACCAAGGTATGTCGCTCATGCGGTCGGTCTGTTGCTTAGAGTGCTAACTCGACGCCTTCAGGACTACGACCGAACACGGCAAATCTACCGAACGGCATTACAAGTCGTACCACACAAGCAATTCACATTCGCGAAGCTATGGCTTATGTTCGCCCGCTTCGAGGTACGACGTTTCGATCTTCCCGCGGCACGGAAGCTACTTGGCGCATCTATTGGCTTGTGCCCGAAAGGCAAATTGTTTAAAGGCTATATCCAACTCGAAGTGGATGTAAGTTCAATTTTCTGTTATTCTCTGCGCCATGGGATTTTGAACTGTTGTTAGCTTCGCGAATTCGACCGCGTTCGAACATTATATGAGAAATACATCGAGGTATGTCATCTTTACTCTAGAATCCATTCTACATTGATCTGACTTCGTAATCCAGCATGACCCATCAAACTCTTCATCATGGATACAATTCGCCCAATTCGAAGCCGCTTTAGCGGACAACACTCGCGCACGAGCCATCTTCGAATTAGGAGTACAACAATCCCTTCTCACCTACCCCGAAAACTTATGGAAGGCATATATCGATTTCGAATTTGAACAAGGCGAACGCGATCGCGTACGTGACTTATATGAGCGACTGGTAAAGGCTAGCGGTCATTGGAAAGCATGGGTTGCCTTTGCCGAGTTTGAAGGCTCGCCGATCCCAATGACACAAGCCGCCAGGGAGGAGCAATACGGCGACGATGACGAAGAAGACAGATACGTGGATGGCGATGTACAGATTGCGCGAAGAACGTTCGAGAGGGGCTATAAGGATCAGAAAGACAAGGGCTTAAAGCAGGAGGTAAGTATCATATTGCACTTTCATTCCCTCAAAGTGCCATTTTCTGACTTCGAATTTAGCGTGTCTATCTTCTCGAGGCGTGGAAGGCCTTCGAACAAAAGCATGCATCGGATGAGGACATCCAGAAAGTGCAGAAGCTCTTCCCCATAGTGGCGAAGAAACGCAGAGTTGTCGACGAGGTGGAGGAAGAGTGTACGTATCAACGACTTCATGCCAGCGACTTAAATATGATTCTGACAAACCATGTAGACTGGGATATGGCATTCCCCGACGATGAGCGGGAGGCGAACCCTGCTTCGTTCAAATTCTTGGAGATGGCTCATAAGTGGAAGCGGGCACAAGCCGGAGGCGGTGGTGGCTTGTTGGCGGGTCTCTCATCGTCTAAACCTGATCAGTCAAGCACAGACACGTCTTCTGCGAATCGACAAAATGCGGAGAACGATAGAGACGCCGGCGATGGTAGTTCAGACGAAGACTGAAGTTGCAGTAAATTATTGGTTGTAAAAGAATTGTTGTAAAATAAATGTAATCTTGTAGCCTTTCCAGTCTTTGCACGGTAGTTAGTTTGTAGTGAATGTTCCCCAATTTCATTTGTATCTGAATTACAACGTCGTACAACAGAGCAAGATGCTATGGAACCATGTGATGCAGGATATGAAAAGTACAAAAACAACATAGGGATAAATGCCAAAGGAAAATAGAGGGAGAGAAGATCGAAGTGACGAATATATAGAGTGATAGTGTAACAGATTTCCAGTAGTACATCAAAGAGCCAGACGAAAAGTATATGCGTTGGTGAGACAGTGATAGATGGAGATGAGAGGACAGAACGGCAAAATAATCCGGATTAAGGATACAGTGCAAAAAAGGCATCGAAACCGAATGGATATGAAGGACGTCCATTATGTGATCATGATACTAGTGTCGCCTGCGACGTGTGTGACGATGAGTGAGATCGAGTTCCCCAACCAAAGAATGTCTTCAAGTCACTCGTCGGAGTCTCCGCAGGTTGCTTGGGCTCCAGTTTTTGACTACGTATGGTGTTAGGTCTACTGGATGAAGAACAAAATTATGACAACAAACCTTCGCATGTAAAGATCCTCCAGATCACCGTGATCTTTGACTTTGTCCACGCAGAAACCTAGATACAGCTGCGCTTCAGGAATCTCTTTGAGGTTGTACTTGTTCTGAAAGCGTTGCATGTCTATCGACAAAATTAGAGAATGTATCACAGGATGTGTAACAATTCACATACCTTGGACGATACGTGCTAGTTTGTGATATTTGTTGAAGTTGATCAACTTCAACTCAGGAGCCGTGGGCGACACGCGATGCGATGGGTTACCCTCACGACAAAATGTCAGATCGGTGAGGTATAAACCTGTTATGAGTGTCAGGACGTTTCCAGCACGAACGAAGACGCGAATCTCACCAAGGAAAGGAACCGCAGGCGGAGCGGTATTACGAAGACGTGATCGGTACTCATGGTAATTACGAGCGTGGTCTGCAAGCTTCCTCAAGGATTCCATAGTAGCCTTGCTCTTTTGAGATAAACCCTGATACGACAAAATGAGTTTTCCGTCAGAAATTCATCGATAAAAACACTTACCATCCACGTCTGGTGTAAACGAGATATAGTAGACGAATCCAAGGCGGCGAGGATGGATCGAGGAGTGCTGAAATTGTGTAATGAAGTACATCGCTGGTGGACATGTCAATTTGTGAGGTTGCTTTAATTTGTGGTGACTTACATCGGCCACTTTGATGAAGAACTTGACCAAGAGCGTGCGCTTCTTGATGTCCGTCTCGTCGAGGATACTCTCCGATACCCAGCCGGTGATAGCGGTACTCAACGCGCTGACTGCCTTCACGTTGACAGCGGGAGGGGCGCCCGACTGACCCATCTCCAGTACCTCTTCGGCGGTGATCGCGCAGTATAGATTGCACTCCATGATCGTCAGCTGCCTGGCAAGCTCGAGTGTGTCGAAGTCCGTGACTTGAATAGAAGCGAAGTTCTTTGCTCGAAGTGCAGAGAATAACGTCTTCGTCATTATAGGTCGAGGAATTTCCGAAGGAGAGACGAAGGGGGGATTTATGGGCATGCCTGCATCCCGGACGCGGTCTGAGAATTTTATACGCTCCGAAACAGGGCTATTAGGCTGAATGGTATGCATTCGTTGGTCTATTGATTCCTCCAACCTTAGAGCGGCAGCTGCGAAGCATTCTGACATTGGGCCGCGTACGAAGTCCTTCAATAAGGGTAACGCATGGTCGTCAATCCGAGGGCGCCAGTAGGACTCCAGCCAGAGCTTGACGAAATTTGACACACGCAACCGAACGGGAAGTTGCTTTCGATGCATCCAAATTTCTAGGTCCATTTCGCTTAGTCCTTGAGGTTGCTCGATACTGAATCGCGCAATCAATCGCTCAGCCAACTCGGACGAAGTGGAGAAGAGGCGGAACGTCATGAAGAAAATCGCCGAGAAGACAGCATCCACGATCGAGTCGTGCGGCGTCATCTTCTCGATCAAGGCATCCAGCGTCGCACCCACCAGATGGCCCTCGCTGTTATATGCAACGTCTTGAGGCCTATAGTCGTTCGAAAGCGCCCATGATAATGGGATAGGCGTGTCTTGCTCGCTCCGAGGAATCGAAGGCAGCTCCCCGTTGATGAGCTTCTCCTCTAACGATTGTGTGCCGTGCTGCCTTTGACTGCCCTCCCACGTCGTCCCGTCATCGCCCCCTTCGGTATCTGTGAGCAACTCCGAAGACGGAGAAGGTAGATCTGACTCCGGTTCGTAGGAGTCTGGAAGATCGACTCTCAATGGCACAATAAATCGATTCGGGCTTTTCAGAGAGGCCGATACTGGTTGTGACAACGCGTCATTGACATCGCTCCCCTCGAGACCAGGCGGATACATCGATTCTTCTCTGGAAGCCTGACGTGCATAAGCGAGCATCGAAGGACTTGGCGGTTCAGGCGGTTCACCAATTGTCGCTGACGCCGGTTGGATGGTTATGTCCTCTTCCTCATCCTCCCCACCTGTGGCAATCCCAACGGCAATCCCAATCTCTTCTTCTTCCTGATGTCCGCCGGTCACATCGTTCGAAGCTATTCGAGCCCCAAATCCTTCACCGTCCGGAGGCGGAGTCATAGCATCCGACGCACTTGGGAAAGTGACGATAAACGGCCCAGCACCAAGAGGGCGGGTGAGGCATGTTTTGACAACAGTCACACAGTCCGAACCTGCCTTCAAGGCATCCGTCGCGAGTCGCAACAAGCTCCCGCGTTCTTCCTCTTCTGTTGTGTTGGGAGAAGGATTCGTTGCCATGTCGCGGACTGCGTCGGCTAAGGCGCACGCCATTTGATAGAGGTTCTGCTTCGCGTTCTCCAGGGCAGTGACCTTCATCCAAGGGACATCCTTATGTTGCATCACAGCTTCGACGATCGTCAAGAGCTTACAGACAATTTCTACGAC
Organism: Schizopora paradoxa; assembly: GCA_001020605.1. Taxonomy (NCBI): domain Eukaryota; kingdom Fungi; phylum Basidiomycota; class Agaricomycetes; order Hymenochaetales; family Schizoporaceae; genus Schizopora; species Schizopora paradoxa. Next base: position 42,198 of record KQ085922.1, read on the forward strand.
TTGTCTCACAAGCTCGTAGAGATGCCCGATACTTGATGCGTGTGCTGACCGGGAATGCGAATGAACGTGCCCGATAAATGCAGCGATGGTGGAGAGAAGATTATCGTGAGTCGACCGCAACGCCGTCAGCACTTGAGCAGGCGTGCACGGACCCTCGGGAAAGGGGGGAGTCATGGGAGTACCTGGGGAATCCATGGACGATGAAGAGGAGAACGAGGAGGAACTGCTAATGGATGTATGGCTAGATCTATACCGGTGATGAACGACGACGTGCTGCGGCATGCCTGTTTTTCTGTGAGGCTCGAACTTCCCACCAGCGGCGCGTATAGCAGCAGCCTTGATTAAAGGCGTTACGGAGTCCGCAGATGAGGGGGGCTCTTCCAGAGTGGAGCGTTTTGAGTCTCTGAAGTCGTCGGAGCTCTGCGCACTAAGTGCGTAGGACTGTCTATCGGGCTCGTCCATCGACCTGACGACGCTTCCATTTAATGGCTTCTGTGTTGTAACCGGGTAGAAGACCTCGTCGCTTTCGGAATAGCCGTCGGTATCGTCGTCTTGTAATCCTTTGCTTTCCGCGCGAATGCTCCCAGGCGCATCTAAGACGTATTTGCGCTGAGGAAGCTCAATTCCGCACTGCACGGCGACGGCAAGAAAACGTCGAACGCGAGCGAAGACTTGCCCCGCCAAACGCAGCATTGCCTCTTCGTTCACCTCCCGTTCCTCTTCATGCTCGTAATCGGCTGAAGCCTCTTTCGCCTTCCTCACTAGCGAAGCTAAATCGGACAACACGCGTTTTCGCTCGTGTGCCAAAACGGGGTGGCGCTTGAGCATCTGGGATTCTCGAGGCAAGCACTCGGTGGCTTGCAAAATCGAGCGTAAACACTGGATAATGCAAGCAACTGAGGGTTGGTAATGGCTTATACGGCGCGACAAAGCCGTATTCTGAAGCAGCTGAAGTCCGTGCAATAGCGGAATCATTAAGGGTGGGCAGTTCGTGATTCCGCCAGGGAAAATTATGTCGCCACCAGGATCTTCTCCGGGAAGCTGAGCAAAATACGCATCAGGCCCCCCGCTGTCGGCGCTGAGTCGCGAAGCCAATGAGCCCTCAGATATAGAATATCCGTGCCCCTTTCGAAACCGCTGCTAAGAAAGAAAAAAGGAGCTTTAGCGAACAGAAGCCATAAGAACTCGCTCACTCACAGGTCCAAGAGGCATTTCCTCGCTCATCAGAGAAATGACGGTTTTATTTACGTAATTGCTTGGGAACCATCCTCTCCGGCCGCCCAACTCGCCGTCCCACCAACCACTGGCGTCGCGGTTCAGAACGCGTATTTTTTCGCCGGCTCGAAACGAAAGACATGTCGCGTTCTGATGCTGCGGCACAAAATCGTGCATTGCGAGGACATACTCTTCTTGAGTCGCAAGCTGAGGATCGTCAGCGAGCTCAGGAGACTCCTCATCGCCGCCTCGGTCTCGCGATGAGCTTGACGGACTTTGATCGGTTGAGGAGCGCATGCCACTGGAGGGGAGGTGCAAGGACGAAGAGGATGGGTTGCCAGACGACGATGGTCCTGGTGAGGTGACGGAGATGGAGGAGGACGAAGAGGCGGCCGAAAGACTGCGTGTTCGTGTCTCCGGCACGAGCAATGGGTGGCTAGAACTCCCTTCCCCACGAGAAACCGAGGAGGGGTAGATTGTCGCGAGTGACGTGTCGATTGTTGGACGCTGCATAGCTTGGTGAAAAGGATTTGCTTCGTAACCAAGAGAAAGACGTTGTTGCTCTATTAATGTGGGTGAAAAGGCCGAAGCGGATGGACGCGAATCTTCGAATACGACTCTGAGGGAAGTCGGGATATTAAGTATCTGTATTCCGATTACAAGCTGTACCCGGGGTATACGTCCGACAGCCTCAATCTAGAGAGGTGGAGATGCCAGTGTCCCTTGTAAGTCGAACACGGTGAGGACGAATATGAGCGGCAGACGCGGGTCGTAGTGAATGTCAAGCAAGCTTTGAAGCGGTAATTCAAGGGCTAAGACGCGTCAAAACTGCTTCATCAAGTTCATGGAAGAGACGTGAGATTAGAAAAGACGTAGAGATATCCACACGCACTTTTGCGGGAGCTAAAGTTCACCGTCACCGCACAGCTCTAACCACCGTCCCTCCAAGCTTGTTTGTCGTCGGGGGACGCGTTGTCCGGCGTCGGCGCGGGCCCAGAGATGCGTCGACGGCGGCGTCAATGATGGGGGGAGAAAGAAAGAGAGGCAGTCGCCGTCGACGTCGTTGTATGCGTCAAGGACGTGGGCGACGTGCGGGACGTGCTCAAACCGAAATATTGTTTGGCTGTGTTTGGCGCGGTTGAATTCAGGGACATGCAGCACGCAGCTATCCTCTTTTCCCTTCCACATGCTCAGAATTTTTGCGAAAAACTCCTTGGATCTCGATGTCAGATCAAGGGCACTGTCGGTCCGAGGGTAATGAAGAAACGATCCTCGTAAATATCCCTCGAACTTCAACATCCTGTGAGTTGCGTCCTCTCATCCCCATTCACACAGCCACCGCCCTTTCGCGTTCAAGTTGGCAATATACCAGCGCAGTTTCTTTCTGATTTGTGTCACCAGTCTACTCTCGAAGATGGTCTCTCTGCAGGCGATAGATGGTGAGAGATCATGGCCCTTATCAGAGCGTTGACATTTTGAAATTTCCTGAATCATGAAAATTAGAATCCACCTCGGAGGCCATGAGGGCTCCCGGACTGGGAGGACGCACCCAAAATAAAAGACTACAAACGTCTAGGTCAGAGCCACCCGCCGTGATCTCGGTATCGCAGTATCATGCCACCGTTCAAAAATTTGAATCGACATCCATGGGCGGGTCGTCATGACGAGAAGAAATTTCTCCCAGTGCTCTTCGAGACTGTTGTAGCGTTCCGTCACGGTGCATTGCAAGCATCAAGTGGCGAAGCTCGGCGGGAGCGGGCAGGGACTTCTGCTCGCGTCCCTTTTTATGCTATCACGTACCCGTGGATGAAGACGATATTTGGCTCTCAGGTATGATTACTTGAGATTTTCTTGAGATTTTCTGGGAAGTCACGAACAGTTTAATGTAAAACGTAGTTTTCAGCTCGTTCTACTTTTTCTCTCCATATCTGAGTCGAATTCCTGGAACTCCAGACCTACGGCTTCAAGCTTATCTAACGGCGTTCCGTGGCGACAAAAACATAACGAGCTCTTACAAGAAGCCCTCCGGATATTTGTTACTTGGTAACAGATTACATCAATTCGTTTCTTCGTCAAGGGGCTCGTGATTCATGATCTTCTATGAGCGAAGCTGGTGGATTTCATGTGAGTGCTAATCTGTATAGTCGACATACCATTTTCCCTTCCTTGATATATCTGTGTGGTTTTAGAACTGAAACATCGAGGAAATTTACTGAATCAAATCCTTCGACTTCTTGCCGCTTCAAGGTCTTCCAAATATTCATAAGTTATCAAGGTGAGCACCATTCTGCCGATACGTCGGAGCCCCGGATAATTCCATACCAGTCCTTCAACTTGGTGGACGACCCTCTGCGGCGTTCATAATTTCTGATATTCATGGTAGTAGGTCTGATACATCACCGGCGCATCGCCGAGCGCCTCCAAGGGCCCTTTCTATACACTCGTAATCTCCGAATCTCGCTGCTGGACTTCAAGGGAACACATGTAAAAGGTCGTATCGAACGTTACTCGAAGGTCGTTCGAGCGGATGCTTCCCGAAGAACACCTCGATGCCAGTGGCAATCCGATCGCGTGGCGTTCCCCCAAAATGCCTTTTAGCCTTTTCGATTGCATGGAGGCAACTCGTGGTTTTCATTACGACGATTATCGATCGGAGACTGCTCCTCGTTGCACGTCGACTCGCTACCAGACGGTCCGCTGGTTGCGTTCGCCGATGATACGATGCCCGAATGGTCAATCTCCGTATGCATCTCGGCGTCGAGAACGAGAGAAATAACAATGTAGCTTTTACACGTAAACTTGCTAATCGACTTGATCTCCACAGCTAATTGCTCAATTATCATTGTCCCGAACAGTTTCGTGGGACAGCCTTCTTTCCCACTGCAGCGCTAATAGCAGGAGAAAGGAAGTTTAGTGCCTTCTTCCCTTCTCCATGACTGACCGGTGTTATAGTCCCCCCGATAAAGTCGTTGCGGGTCATAACTCTATGATATCTCACACAGCGACGACGACGACGACGACGACGACCTGCGCCCCAACAATCGAGAGAGTCCACTGATAGAGGTGGATCAGGCGGCCTGCGTGACATGTCAATGACCACAGCGTTAGATTGGACTAGTAACTTCATTGAACTCGAGGATGACACCCTCTTCCTCCTATTCGAGTTCATTGACCTCGGTTCACTAGCAAGTCTTTGCAGAACATGCCGTAGATTGCATACCTTGGTGAGCTTCTATAATTCCGTTTGGATCTACCGATTGATAGATCAATTTTTACAACAGGTCAACGAAAGTGGCTGGATCATACATCACAAACATAACCAGCGTACCTGCCGAAGTCTGGCCCAAGCTCGAAGTACTTGGAGTGCTTATGAGTCTTTGAAGTACGATCATTTGTCGGATCGCGCCTGGCGCGAAGGTGTATTCATCGCTCGACCACTTTCAGCACCATGGCAGAAATACTGCACCCCTGCCTTTGCCATGTCCAATCATCGCATTGTGTACGCAGCGTGTCGTGAACTGCATTTCTGCGAGTACACCATTCCACAATCTAAAGGCCTGGCTCCAGGGTTGCGTATCGAGGGTAAAGGAGTAGTCCAAACCCCAGATGCCGCCGGGGAAGGAATCCCAACCACTGGCAGAAGACTGCCAAGAAATTTTATCACAGGTGTCGCGTTCGTCCCAGATGGAACCGCTCTAATCGCAAGTTTCGAAGACGGGTCTGTCACGAAGACTCGTCTGCCCGATGACACTCCGACCCCTTCACAAAGCCCAAACCAAGCATTAGCGAAATCATTGCCCACCGAACCTCTGTACAGAGCCAAACACCCCGTAGCTTGCCTCACAGCATGCTCACACTTATTCCTATCATTTTCCACTCGCGGAGAGGCCACTTTGTATAACTCGCTCACGGGAACGACTTCGAATCTGGCCTTGGGCTTTCAGCGGTCATCCGCGTACTCCGCGTACCTTCCTGCAAAAAAACCCAGTTACGCAGCGTTTGGTTCAAGCGATAGCGAGTCCGTTGCTCTCCGTACCCATTCGATTTTTGAATCGGGGTTTTGCAAGCTCCCTTCGCTTGCATTAGGCTTCGGCGAATCAGCCACGGCGGATGTGAACGCATATACGATGCCTCGTACATCGAGAAATTCGGCGCTCGCTCTGTCAGGTCCCCCGCCTCACTTTGGGAATTCGGAGCAAATTATTGTCTCTGGGTGGACGGACGGTATCGTTCGAGTTTACGACTTGCGAAGCCCTCGTCGTGGATCTCCATCTGAGATAACCAATGCCGATGAAAGTCTGACAACCGTGCCCACCCTCTTACCTGTCATGAGCATGTATGACCCGGTATCCAGAGGCATCGGGACCGTTGCAAGCGGTGGCGGAGAGGGCTGCTATATCGCGGCAAGCTCGTTGATGAACAATTCGATCTCATTCTGGGATGTACGATGTCCTCGGGAGGTCCTGAATACACACGCTCCAGTCACAACGGACCAGCCTCCAGTGTACGCATTGGAAATGGAAAGCACACGACTATTCGGAGCAACGGGGCGCAGGCCGTTCATTTATGACTTTGGTCCAGGTGTAACATCCGAGACCTACCCTGCGATTGAGACGAGTGGAGGCGACGGACTAGCCCTGGAACCAAATGGCGTGGGGTATAGAGCTAATTATTACCGTTCTATGAACGACCTTGATGTCGAGTAAGTGAAGAGTGAGGATTTGCTAATATACTCACTTGTATAGGTTTGGTTATCCTTCTCCGAGCCTCGACATAAAGTCGTTAAGATAGCAAGAGGACGAAGAAAAGGATTGAATGAAAATCCCTTCAGAATGCATTGACTTTGGCAAATTCGAAGTTCACATTGTTCGCTATGGGCACAACGATATTCTCTTTTTCCAGTATTATCTTTCTTTCAACTGATTTCAACTATAATCTTCCCACTTGTGGACCAGAGTAAATAAACCGGGTTTCATTAGAAATAGGAACGGGACGTACATATTCTTATCGTCTTCCATTTCTTGGTGAGCGGCTTGGATATCTGTCCAACTATACACCTGTGAGGTAATGTAATTAGCGGAACCATGAGCGGAATGCAAGAGATGATAACTACAGAATGAATGATAGTTCTCAGCTTTCCTGTGCCCTCAAAATTCGTAAGATGCCCCACAACATCGCGTTTGAATCTAATACACTATTAGGAAAAACACTCTCCACGACCATATGTTGACTTACCCAGCAATCAGTTCCGTCTGGTATGCTACAGATCGTGAGCGTAATGTCGAACCCTCGATGTGAAGGCGCTTGTACAGGATGATCCCTAGATTGAACGATTCGACTTCTCCGCCTTTGGTAATGCAGCGGGTGATCATTGTATTTGCAATGATGTTGATAACATGCATATGTGGGAGGCGCAGTGGGGATACAAGCGGCCGCGTTCGGTCAACAGTCGACGGTATACGTGCGGAAGTGCATGGAGCAAAGATAGAGCGTTCACGTTCAGTACGATATGGTCCTAAAGTACACCCAGATCGCACTCACCACTCAAGAGTCCAAGCATTGTCATATGGCCGTCTACAGCCAAGGCCGCCATATTCTTGTGCCAGTGACTTTGGCCAACAAAGTCAATGACGACGTTTGCGCCTACCCCACCGGTGATGTTCTTGACCTCTTCTGCGAAATCTTGCGTCTTATAATTTACACCGTGAGTAGGTCCGATACCGCCTGGGAGATTGACGAGATTGTCAAGTTTCTCCTTCGACGATGCGGTTGCAATGACGTTCTTCGCGCCATAGAGCCTTGCGAGCTGGCTCACAGCGATCCCAACCCCCGAGGCGCCTGCATGGACGAGCACATTGTCACCGGCCTTGACCTTTCCAATCACCACCAGCGCTTGGTATGCTGTGGTGTAATACGCAGTTCCACGGTTCGATAAGTCGATCGTCGCCGACAACCGTATTTATAAGCCATTGCAAGAGTATATGACGACCATACCTGTAATCCACATCTCAGGGACACTAGCCGCCTCGACCCATGAAAGATGCGCTGGTTTTGAGATCAAATGCGTCGCAGGAACTTTAATGTACTCGGCGTAGGCTCCCTGAGATGAGATTCGAGGAGAGATTAGGTGCACAGGCACCGGCGTTGGTTTAGCATTCAAAATCCGTTTAGGTCCGTATCAAGGAAATTCCCTTACACCGCTAGCCAGACCAAAGACCTCGTCGTTGATTTTCCACTCTGAAACGCCAGATCCCACTTCCGTAACGTGTCCAGAGAACTCAACGCCCAAAACTGTGGAAGCGCCAGCGGGGACAGGATAGCCGCCTCTTCGCTGCAAAATGTCCATGCGGTTGAGTCCAAATGCCTTGATCTATGTGTGTATATAGAAATATAAGGCAAAGATCTTCTCGCATCATAATACTGCGCTGGACTTACCTTCACGATAACATCTCCGGAAGATGGTGTGGGGTTTTCAGTTTCTCCGATGTACAGATCGCTGATGCCTCCTTTACCACTTTTCACGAGAACGGCCTTCATTCGGGTAGGGTGAGTTCGCGTTGTTGAGTGAGGGGAGAAGATAGGAGTCTCCGGAAACTGTGCGTAATTTCAGATGGTTGTTCGACTAAATACTCCTATCTTTCGCTCACATAACGAAATGGCGCAATAGCGAACCTCTCGCGCTCTCGGTTGTTCCCGGTCCTATAAAAAGGCGGAACAAACTCACGATTGCCGAAGGGTCCATGTCGATCAGGGTCTCTTCCAGGTTTGCGTCCGTCTTTTCGACGGAATAAAGTTGTTGCTCTTGACTAGACAGGCCCAAAATTTTCGTTTGTGGGTATGAGAGTCAAGGAGTCAAGCCCAGGTATGCTGAGAATCTGCCCTCAAAAAAAGGATATGTTTGCTATTTTTTTTCAAATGCGAGCAATCAAAACCCACTTCACCTTCGTCGACACTCGGCCAGAGTTCCTGGGTGCACTATCATTACACCAATAACGTCAAGCGGGCTTGCAGCTCAGCAATCGAAGCTCCACGTTCTATGTGTATTCTGGGCCTAATTTCGTTTCCCGGAAGAAAGGCATCTCGCCCGGCTTTTTATCAAGTATTTCAGAGTGCATCCGAGGGTATATCGCAAAAGGTGGTAACAGACCTAACGGATGATAGTTCTCAGCTTCCTTATCTTGGCTAGCTCGTAAAATCGACTGGGTCACACTGTTAATCCAGCGTAGAGCGGTTCGCAGATACGGGAAAAGAATGCATGTATGCATCTCACCGCACTCGACAATCAGCCAAACCTGATGTACGACATTTAGGGGACAACAATCTGTTGTCCCATCGATGCGAAGTTGTGCTGAGATAATGCTCGGAATTTCCAAGAGGTACTGAGGTTCGCGTGCGCGCTAGGACATGCCTAGACCCAGGAGTGTGTCGCGGTACATCAGGCAGAATCCGTTTCATCGAAATCCGTCCAGGAGCTTGAACTCGAAGATCATCGCAGTTACTCTGGCGAGCAACACAAGACAACTGTATTCTCCGTCAAAGGTTATGTGTACTCCGCCAATCGGCGTCACCATAAGAGAATTGATGGTTAGTTCTTTATTCAGTAGACTCTTCGACAACAATCCAACAATCATGATTTAATTGATTAGGCCCATGAACCATCATTGAGGAGCCGTTGTATCCCTCACCTCAGTAGTCCAAGTAGTTTTCGGAAGGGATTGAAATGTTTCATGAGCAGATGTGGCGAGGCTTTGCTGGAAATTTGCCTTGAAAGTCCAACGCGTATCGTCAGGAAAGTTTGACTTGATCAACATGTGCGAGGTGTAGCATCTTGTTCACCAAGATCGGCTGTCTAAATGTGTGATTAATGAACGAGAGAAACTATCTGGGTTATCGATGGTACCCGCCTTCACTGCGACTCTCCCCGATCATTTCTTGTCTTCTTGACATGTACACTTCGAGACCAACACCTTATGGGCGTCTCATTACACATTTAGACGCCGTGCAGGGTCCGAGACATATCAAGTGTGTCGATCTCACGATCGCCGCAGCACATTGTCGATCAGGGGCGCTTTCGCCCACTTCGGGATCTTGCGGGACCAAAGGACCTTTAGAATAGACAGCATTCGGACAGGGGACAATCACGAAGACACTGAAATACTTACATGATTTTTTGCTGGAGAAGACTTCGTGAGGAAGAGGCTTCGTCATGATCATCAAGCTTTGCTCACCGTGAATTTCCTTTCGGAGGGGCATTCCACCCGCCACCAGGTTATGTGTATGATGACCGAAGGAGTTTTTTTTCGTGATGCCAATCCGAGCACGATGCTAGCTTCTAACAGCGACCTACCGAAGACACCGATCACATCCAAATAGCGACTGCATGCGGTGCACCAACTCAGTGGTTCCTTAATAATATTTTCGAAGTCTTCTGAACGCTGGGCGTGCTGATACATAAGCTTCAAAATTTGGAGTGAGATATTCGGATGCTTAAAAGATGTATTACGGAAATCTCACCGCGAAAACGCTGGCACAGGAAAATGATTCGGAGCTGGAAACTGGGCGATGAGTGTTTGAGTGGGCCGCAGGGACACGCTGACGAACACCAACCTGCTTCCTCAGCCTCATCGTGATGCTACATCTCATGCAGATGGTCGCAGCGTGAAGCGCTCTTCGTCACGCCATCTGCAAGCTTAAACAGCCTTCGGCGCGCAGATATTCGCGGGCACATGAAACGCCACTTCAAACTTTAGTTCTGGGAGAACGGGTGACAACACGATTTGCAGATGGTGACGGGGCTGAAACCGGTGAAATGGGATTCTAAGATATTCAGCCGCCTTTCATAATAAGAAGGTGTAATTGATGAATAACTTGAAAGACCTACGATAGGCTGCGTGTCTTTGGCAGTCCGGTAACTCATGCATTTTGTTGGCGTGTTTGACAGAGTGTCATCGGAAATCTGGGTCGTAGTTTCGCTTATTCAGCTTCGTAAAAATAGGCCTAACGACTGTTCTCGCAAGAAACACCATTGAAATTAGTCCAACATCTGCATGCATCGAATCCTCTGTAACGTGAAGTTCAAGTTGAACTGACCATCCAGGTCCAGAAAAGATAAGGGAACTACTTACAATTTGAGACTGAGAGATTTGCATGTCAACGAAATGACACCACCAAAGCACCCGTCATCCCAGGTAGCATTACGCTGAAACAAGTACCGCAATGCGGAACCGAGCAGCTGCTGAACTTTCAGCATAATGAATAAGTAATGTTAATCCTGAAAGCACTTCTTAGATGGGCAAGAGAAATAAGGACCATGCTTCGTACCCGCAGGAACAGATCTAGTTAGCCACGGCATGGAGCCAGTCTTCGGTCGCGGTCGATGTTGAAAGCAGATTTTTAGCCCTCCATCTGTCAATAGAGATATCAGGTCAGGAATGAACACTCTACAAATTGATTCATCAATTGAATGGGTAGACCTGTGATGATTCGCGGGCGATAGTGTGAGGGAGAATCCAGCTTCTAATTCGCGAGATTGGTGTTGGCCCTCAGGACCGAATCTGACTGACAGATGCCATTCACGGGTCATTAGAAGTTACAGGTCATAAGGCCGAAAACTCACCAAATAAGTACACCATACAAGTCTTCGAGTCCCCGAGAGCCACGAAATGAAGAAGAAAGCACCACGACCAAACCGTCTAATCTTCCATGTGTCGAGACAAGCTCTTTGAACAGAGCATATCAAATTTCTTCGCGTTGTAAATATGCACGAATCATGGCCGAAGGAATTCTGCAATAACTTCTAAGTAACAATAGCTTCACTGCGTTCTGTGATTGATCGACGTACCAGGCGAGAGCGATAAAAGCTTCCGAGCATGCGGTGTCCCCGACAAAGGCTCACCACACAACGCTTTGCCGCAATCCTTCGTCCATCCTCCCTACCCTCGGGCCAATTGGGCTATAGTTAGAAATCGGGGCAACTGAAGGGCCGACAAAGGCAGGCTTGAAGAAGGCGAACCTAATTCAAAACCACGCGTGCCACTTCAAGGGAATCCTCGCAGAGATCATAATCGGAAAATCCTACTGCAACGCCTTCTTCAGAGACGCCCGTCGGGCACCCTGATATCCTAAGGGCAGCGTAGCGCCGACTTCTTAATCTCGCAGGGTGCCATCTGGGGCTCCGAATATAGTTGTCGTGAAGGTGACTGGTGCCTTGAACTTCGCATTGCAGTGCCCTATTAGCTGAGGCGCGATGATAGACCAATATGCCAGAATTTTACGCAAGAGGAAACGACAATGAGTGACACGACTTCGACCCGCCGCCTGAAAAGATGGAGGCAACACTGCAAATAGGGAAGGAGTGTCGCAGGAACGGTTGACGACTGAAGCTATGCAGAAAGGAAAGCACGAGTAAATGACATCAGATCCAGATGCTGTACAGAACAAGCAGCAAACCGCACACTACGCACATTGGAACGTCCGAGAATGGATCTCGGACACGGACATTACGACGGAGGGAAACTTGCAGCACCTTCCCGGTTTCGCGATATCGGATTAGAGTGGGGTTGCCTGCAAGGTGTAATGGCGGTCGAATGAACTTGAATATTCCACCGCGAACGGCGGGTTATGCTGTGCCTCCACGTTTCCAAACTCAAGCGGGCTCTTTTCTCCATAGCCAGCGCCGTAGAGAGCGTGTTCCTGATTGTCGTTCCGGAGAGACAACAGCAGGTCATTGCATCGATAGGAATGCTTTGGTAAGCGGATGGAGTTATTCTTACGAGGACAAAATCAGTTACTCCCACAGATACAGAGTTCAGAAGAACGACTTACTCAGTTGTTGTGCAGGATGAACACGCGTTAGAGTCATTTCCGTTTCCGGCGCGATGAAACCTAAGCAGAAGACGAGCTGGATAGCCATCACCCTGGGGCGTATCGGCATCCGTTGCAGGTGTCTGAATTGGCGTGTTGCATCAAAGGCCGAGAGCGAACTGAGACGTGAGACGGAAAGCGGCCTGGCGCGCGTCACAGCTGCGAAGGCTGGCAGAAGACGGCTTTTACAGTCCACTATCCAAACGAGTGAGGCGGTTCCGCATCGTGATGTGAGTTGAGTCAGAATGGAAGTAAATGTTCACATCCTTGATCCCTGCTTGGTTTGCTATGTTTGCTTCTCTGCTTTGGATGAGACGCGTATAAAAAGGTCGACGCGTCCGCCCTCCTGTTCTCCTCACAACCCAACACAAGTCTTCACTCCCGCCTGCTTCTCAGCCTTCGACTCGCTCCTCGAGCCTTCGCGGTATTCATATCCAACGCACCTTCTATCATCGCCGCTCGCTCTTCATAACACTTGCACAATGTCGTCTTTCACCAGCTCGCGTGTCGCTTCTCGTGCTTTCTCCGCTGGGCAGAGCGCAGTCCCCGTTGTACGCAATGGCGGGAAGGGCGGAAACTCGAACTCGGGGTCATCCCAATCAAATATCAAGAACGGAGCGAGCAGCACCGGCGCTGTGTTCTTCTGAACGCGCCCCGTGAGCGTTGTACCGTCTTGCTTCAACCTTCCCGATGCATCTTCCACTATTTCGAGGATGCGGATATCATACACCTTCGTGAGTCAAGCATCTTTGTATAGCATGTAGATAACAGATCGCTTACTATGCCGTGCAGATACCAATCCTCCCAACTATTCACCAATAATCACATCAGCACCATAATAATGTTAGACAAAGATAACAGCAGGAGGATAGACGGAACGGACCTGTTCATAGGTTACAATTGATCCCCATCACTTTAATCAACGCTCGCCACCATTTTCGTTCTCTTTCATACCATTCACACCATTCTCCCCAGATTGTTCTTTAGCATTTTTCCATCCATCCAAGCATTGCCCTTTATTTATACATTATTAATGCTTTATTTGCAATGTATTTCGCAGGGTACCACTCATCTTGTCATTCCTGTATCGATCCACTTTGACATGCAATGTGCATTCGCCGTCCTTTGACCATTCGAACGAAACAATCCCAATCGGCCAGGGTGAAATTGGCTTCCGCAGACTCATGTGGGGACCTGTGTCTGAGCGCTCAGCCACAGAAATCATTCACGAACGTAGTAAAGGGGTGCCATACGTGTAATAGGCTTCCTACTACAACGACTGAGCGCAGCAATAGTGCAGATGCGAATCGCATCGGCCACAGACAACCTTCCAGGGTATCCCTTGAAAAAATATACACGTCAATGATTCAATTAGAGAAATGATGAGATGTACATTACGGTTTTGAGGCGAATCATCACTGAGCGCTGGGCCGCAGCAGTACCTCGTATGATGCTGCTCCTGTACCTGAAGGCCTGAAGTCTGAAGATCCAAAGATACTGCAATTACACCAAGAGATCACGCGCCAAACATAAAGTTCCGACCAAGTGAACAATCCGTCCTTATCCAAGTTTAAACCGGTAGGCCTTGCAGCCGCGACAGCGCAGAGAAATCGAGCTCGGAGAAATCATTCAGTCATGGGAAGCATCAGCCCGTTATTCCATCGTGAAATAAAGACAATTTGAGGTTGATATTCCGACACGGAGGGCAATTTTTGACATTTGATGATGAACCTGCTTGATTTGATTCTTCCAGGGCGTTCAAGTGAAGCAAGAGAGGAGCAATCGTGTCGATTAGAGGTAAATTCGCAAGTCAAGACGAACGTCGCCAACAACGACACGACCGTGACCGTGGTCTGTTGACGCTTGTGATGGCACAGTCCATAGATGGTAACCGTGGGAACACATACTGGAGGTCTCTTTGAGTCTTTCTCCTCCTCGAAGTTGGAACGGTCTCCTCCTTTGACAGACAACCACCGACGAACAAGCAAGGTAAGAAAGTAGTCCGAATGTCTCGGAAACCTTTCTCTAGTTTCTAACGATGTTCTCTATTTTCTTCGTGTTTTTTTCCTAGATGCAGTCGGTTTCGGTCCGACTCGAAAGTGAACCATCACCACACGCTCAAGTTTACGGGATCTCACTCGTGCTGTCCGCTGTCGTCGCGAGCCAGTGTGAATAGAGATCCAATTTCGAGGAATGGTTCCCCCAGCTTTATCCCCATGACGAATCACCGTCCTGCCAGGTGGTTGCGCACGGGATACGGAGGAATGAACTTCAATTCTTCAAGCTTCAGGATCAATTCCCGGTCTTCAATGACTCAACGTCATCTCTGAATAAACGACTCAACTCGAAGTCTGAAAATCTCCGATGTATCCCTACTGATTAGTCAAAGCCTTTGGAATCAAGATATGTCTCAATTCTCTTCATTTATCCATCTTGAAACCTTTAGAGACCACTAGTCTGCGCGAGAGATCTCACGAAGCACTCGTGTTCCATCTGCGACTCCGGAAGGCAAGCCGAACGTGAGATATTCATGGATTCCGAGTTCAAGATACCCTCCGACGCATACCAAGCGCACCCCAGTTCTATCGATCGCCTCGGAGGCATCGAAGGTTCACTAGACCATCGTCTTCGCTCGGTTTTCAGAATATTGCACGGTAGAGTTCTCCGACGGCCTGTTTACTTGTCGCGCACTTGGAATGGCCCGCAATCACGAAAGAAGACTTCGAGATACTTTTCCTTCTTCGGCGACTGGAGCTCAATCTTGTTCATCGGCCACTTCACCTCAAGAATAGCGTTCTCGCGAGGCTTTGATTACCGGAACCTCCGATTGCCAGTAGATGGGGCTTTATGATACCTATTATCCGATCGATTGAAGTAAGTATGCCATTAAAGAAGAGACCGTGCAGGTCTACTCTCCTCGAGTTACCTTTAATCGGAGAGACTCCCGACGGCATCGGTAGCCTTCATCGGATAGTCGCAGACGACACGTACAAACCTCATGCTCCAGCTCGAAGTATTAATTGTGGAGGTGAGAGAGTGCCCGGCAAAGGCACAATCTGTACGTCGTCGAGTTTTCGACTTCTTTACGCCGTGATCTGCACTCTGATCGAAAAGCCTAGGCCTCTTATTGTACTCCGTCATCACGATGTTTTACGCGTACTTCGGCATGAGCGAAAACCTTCACCATCTTTTGCCAGAACACGGAATTATACCCATTATGGCGAGGATTTCTTACATGTGAGCACTTACATCATTCAATCCAAGGTTTTGATCTGCCGATCTCTTCACAACAGCGGTCAAAGAATTTTAAACTGTCACTTACGTTGAATACAGGCCCCAGATCAATGACTTGCAGAAGGAGCACCGAGATTTGGCACCTCGTCAAATACCTCTGTATCCTTTTTTTTCTTTCAGCACGGCACAGCAATCAGCTCGGCGATTGCCATCGCTGTCGATCAGTGCGTGCAGCTTTCCTCGTCTTCCGGTCATAATCAGCTCACCACTGGCAGTGATGTACATATTCTTGTTTTCAGTGTATTTTATTCTGGTCCTTCAGCCATCTTTGATCGGACCGTCATTTCCTCCGGCCTCTGCATAAAATGGACTTGATCAAGTGAATTCAAACTTCGACCATTCCAATGTCTAACATTATGCAACAATCTCATCGGAAATTTTCAGCTTCTTTGCGCTGTCTTCTCCGAGATTTCTGAAGCTTTGCTTTGTGGAAGACGTGGGGCTATATGGAGCAAAAAACTGTTCTGTCATTATTCTGCCACAGGAACAAGCCCGCCTCGAATCGCCGATTACAACGGATGTGAGCTCTAGCTCTTGCGATTCTTGAATATTTGTGCTTTCGTCTTTGGCAATTCGGCGCAACGCGAAATTTTCACCTTGGAGCGTAGCTATAGTTTGCATGTAACGCTCGAGAATCAATCGTACGCAAAGGTCGGAGAAGGATACGGTGACAGTGACATGATCAACGGAGCTTCAGTAAGTTACGCTCGTTCAAGTCTTTCAGGCCGATTACATCCAGCGAAAAGAGGGGCAACGTTATTCCCCATACGCGTTGTATTAGTGGATCAAAGTGTTTACATCAGTCTTGACCAGGGATTGAGAGCGCATGATTCGAACTCTGAGCCAGCGTAGGTTCGTCGACCAAGGTGAAAAAGCGAATTTGATTCCCCCAGATCCGACTTCTGAAGATAAGCATGATATTACAACGCTGTCCATAAAAGCACAAAAAGTCTTTCTCAGTAAGATAGGCATGATTGTTCGTAGTACTAATTGCGTCTTTCGATAGGCTTTTACATCCCGATGAAAGCGACGAGCATTGCCGCAGCCAGAGCTAATGCGAATGGCGCGGGCGCAGTTCGATGCCCCGCAGAATTGCCACCCGACGAGCCGCCCCCTCCGGAGCTCGAACTACTTCCTGTCGAGACGAGGAGGGGAGGGCATTGCGGCGAGTTCAGCACGTTCCCGTAGGTCGATGCGACCCAGAGCACTACGCCGTTCGTCCATCCGAAGCCCGCCTGTGGAAGACGGACAACAAATTTAATACCTGAAATGCCAAAGCGGAACGGAGAACACCAAATACCTGAACAGTGTACTCTCCTCCCCCGCCGGATGAATCAACGTCTGAGTACGAAAACTTCTCAAACATCTGCGAGGCGGTCAGGTCGTGAAGCGTGAGTTGAATTCTTTAGAGGATGGAACTCACGTTCCCAGTGTTGTTTTGGCTATTCGTAATGGCCAGTTCAGCGTCGGAGAGCCTGGCCAGAACGTTGGGAATCGAACCACCCGTAGCGTGCCTTCAGAACAAGCACCGATTGATCAATAGGGATCGAAGGAGGCGAATCGATCTGACGCACCAGCTGCACAAAGCACTCGTGAAGTACCGATTGGCCATCTCGCGCTGCAAGGTCACACTCCAAGGCTCGTTGCCCGTAGCATTTCCACCATTGACGACTGTTCCGTTCAAAGCATTGGTATCAGCAGTTGCGGAAGCATTGCTACCGCCCTTGATAGGCTGGCCCGGAAGTTGCATTTCACTTAGGCCTAGCTGACCACTCGGAATCAACGAGAAAGCAGTTTGGCCGGACGGCGTCGCGGGCACAGGCTTCGTTGATATATTCATGGGGACATTTTGGAGGGCCTGGAGTGCGATAAACTGATGAGGCGGCCATGCGTTGGGAGCATCCCTATTGCGGAATGTTAGAAGCTGGCGCGGCGACTTGTCGCAAAGCACTTTAGTTCATACCATTGCAGCCCAGATTCAATGAACGTGGTGGGGAACGTCCCGTTGAATTTGTTCATCACCATGTTGATGCTCGAGAACGCGCCAAATGCCGCTGTTTCATTAGATAGAAGCTCATCAGGGAAGATTCCATTCCACATAGGATAGAAGTGAGCTGTTGTGAAGATAGAGTTGCGCGTCATTGAAGTCGTGTTGAAGTCGTAAAATGCAAGCTTGTTCGAATCCCAGAACAAATCCAGAATCGCGGACTTCAGTTGGTCAGCAGCTCCAGTGTGAAAGGCAGCCCGTTCTTTCGCTGTCGTGTTCGTCGAAGAGCTGAACGGTTCCGAGTAAAGACTAGCTAAAAGGACGTGCGCCTTGTCTAGATAGCAATTAATTATGTACTGGACGCATTCGTTTGAGGGACAGACTCACAGAGGATGCTATTCAAACAGATTGGAATTGTCTCTCGAATGGCCAAGGTGCGCAAAATGGGGTTGGTATTATTGGTACCACCTGCGAAGGGTTGGCTAGCGAAACGAACGGTATAGTCCCAACCTTCGATTCACCCTCATCATCACCAAGAAGAAACATGCGTCTAATGAAAACTTACCGGTTTCTGCACCCGAGGCGAGCTCGGCGTATAATGCTTCCTTCTGTGTTTCATTCAGGGAAATATCCGGGCCATTTGCAGTGGAATAGTCTATGAAACAAAATGCATGTCTTAGGTATAAAAATATAACAACGTCGAGGTAAAAAACTTTTACCCGTCAAGTAGGATTCAGGACGAGGAGCCGTGTTGTTGACGGCATACCTAGACACTTGATAGGTCTTGTTCGTAAAAGGACTCGTTACATTGAGTGTCCGGTTCGTGGCCCAAAAATCAAATTCGCGTTCCGCAAGTGGAAGCGCCCGAGTGAGAATCGATGAATCGTTAGATGCTTGCACGTAATCAAACAGCATCTACATATTGATCAGTACAACTCTTGATGCATGTATAAGAAGCTCTTACATGTATGAACAAGGGCGGCTGGGATCTGTTTAGGTCTGCGATGAAGTGGTATGAACACCCACACTAAGCGAAAATCAAGAATAAACATACAGTAAAGCCGCCCTCCATTCGGGATAAATCCAAACTGTTCAAGTTCGTCCATGAAATTCTGAAGAGTTGCGTTGGCAATGTCTAGTAATTGCGACTGGACTAGGCCCTGAATGATCCAATAACTATCCCAGTAATCTAAAACAATATTCATGAGAAATGGATGAACATCGTGGGGCTGAAACAGAGCCTGTTCGCACATTGCTCGCGAAAACGTCCTCCAGGTACGACAAAGGTATGATTGAGCGGAATCAACGTGCTTTCACAGCTGCCGCTGTTTGTCCCCTCACCGCAAAGAGTACTTGAGTTTGTCCCTCTGATCAGCTGCGTCCAGAATCCGTGCACAGTTTGAGCGAATGCTTTCGACAGCGGATCCGTGATGTTTTGGAGAAACGGCGGGTTCGGCGTAAAATTAGGCAATGCGAGCGCTTCGAGCTCCAGACCCTCGCCTCGGAAATTGCTGTCCACGAAATTGACCATCGTTTGCTCGGTGATGTTCGATGTTGAATTACCGGCGCTCGCGACCAGGGCATTGAAATTCGCCAAAACTGTTTGGGAAGATGCATTCGTGGGCTTGTCCACAAACGTCTTGGGATCCGCATAAAGTGATGCAACGTTCACAGTCTGCAGGAGTGAACCCGCGCAAAAGATTTTGCTAGGACACCATGCCTGAACGGGTGGCAAGGGTGCTTGCGATGGCACGTCGTTCGTTAAAGGTATCGTCGGCGCAGGCACTGAAGTTGAAAGCGTGATTGAAGGCACCCCCGTCGAGATTCCAGGAGACGTTGCGGTCGATGAACCTGCTTGTGGCATCGAGAGCACTCCTCCAGCCACTTGAAGTAAAACGAGCCACTTCATCTTCGCTTCAATCATGACCGTACTTGAGATCTAAACCGTCGCGTTGAAGCAAAGTCCACTTGCGATCGGGTAGTCGTCCAGAGGATGGGGGCTACCGCAGTCGAGGGCGGGGGTTAAGACAACAGCTCGAGGTCTCCGCATTTTATGTGGCTGGAGAAAATGTTTGAGTGAGAGTAAATAGCGAAATGTGCGTCATATGATCGTCCCCAGAATATCCACGCTATGGATAGCCGATGGATTCGCAGACATTCTCCACACGGCGAAGTCATCGACCGACGACGAGAAGTGCAGAACACAATACCGTTTCAATCCAGTAAAACGATCCAGCCCTTCTTTCTTCATTCACGGGTATGCAGAAACACCATCTTTAAATCGTCGTCTCTCACCAACAGTCGTCCTCTTAGGTCTAAGTCGAAGACGTGTTCGTTCCTTGTATTGAATCAGTCGATGAGCTCATTTGCAGGGCACGCGCTCCGAACTATTCCCAGCGTGCGAGGGGAACCACATGCAAGCATCCGCTCAATTGCAGGCCCGCTCGCTCGTGAAAATAGCAAACGACGATGAGTGCGGAGACGGAATTCGGAAAAGACAATTCATTGAAGAACAAGAACTCATCAGTGCCGTACTAGTCCACTTCCCAAAACTTCACCCGCCATCCACCAAGATCACCACACCCATCTCGAAATCGTTGAAGCGCTTATTTATTTGCCTTGACCCGCCAACGTAGCACAGATATTCGTATCTTGAACCCATTTCAATGGGTAGTTGTTTGCAAGAAGTTGTGGATGAGGTGAACGTCGAAAGACTGTTTTTCGTGGCATGGACTTGAAGGACAAAACCTTATGTTCGTAATTGGAAGGAAAGTCTCGTGGCTTTTCAGCTTTTCTTCGAGTGCTTCTCGACGAAACTCTCGTTCACTGTGTATAACTCGGTGAGTCCACCATTTGATTCCTCTGACTTCAAGAGCATACGGGGGAATCATGTCCCCAAGCGCAAAGTTGTAAAACAACCAAAAGGCACGAGCACAACGACTCGAGCGAAGAAACTGCGAGCTTTCCGGCCCCCCTACAGTCTGAAATACTTGATCTCATTATGCAATTAATACGTCCACTCTACATTACTTCGATCTTCGTAAACACTTTGTTTCATTCCAATAGTCCAAATATTTTCTTCTAGTCCCGTTAGTTCCTATCTGGCAGTTGAATGCAAGAAGACGTGGTTTTAATAAATCATGCCAATTCCCGAGCGAAATGGAAGAAGTCGACGCTCGAACCATCAACGCCGTACTTGTAGATCTGCAACAGACACATTATCTCTGGTGGTCAAATGATGATCGGCTGTAGCACTCACGAAATGAGACGCGACCCAGCTCGAGAACAATGCGCGCTGGTACGGCTCCGGAAGTCTCTTGAGCAACGTCTCCAGGCCGACCTTCTCTACGAGGGTCTTCGGAATTGCTCGACGCATGACACCCTTGCGGCTCGGTACGTCATCAAAGAGATCGGAGGCTTCCAACTCTGCTTGTAAGTTGTTGAGCTTGCTGGACAGTTCGTCCGAGATGAGAGTGCGAGGCTTCGAGCCTCCCAGACGCTGGTGCTCTTTCCAGATGCATTGGAATTCCGCCGCGGCGTTCTCCGTGATCTTCTGCTGGACGTCCTGGACGTAGCTCTTGTAGAAGTCTGAAGGCTTGCCGTCCTTGAACACCATCAGATCGAGGTATTCTTCATTGGAAAGCGAAAGGCCGGCGAGAACTTCCAGAGACGAACTCGTGACGCCGCCTGCGAGATTCATACGTTAGCTTACAATTCGCCGAGCATACACTGCGATCAGACAAACTCACCCTTGTTCGCCGAGCTATCCTTAAACAAGATCACCTTTCGTTTTTCGAGGTAAAGGCGAGCTTGCTGTGTCAGGAACAGATTGGCTCCTTCGACGATGTACTTGAAATGAGGCTTTCCCTCGTGATCGACGAGCGACGAGACATTGGAGATATTGACAGCTTCAGGTCTGAAGATATTTGTTAAATTGATGATCTCAGCTTAGCAAGGGTATGTGGCACTTACCGTCCACCGCAAGGAACAAACATATCGGCCTTGAAGCGCATATGTGCAGAGTTACGAAAGTCGGTACCATCGATGATTATTTCGCCGGCTGGATATTAGGGTCAGTCAGCAAAGCTCGACACTGACCACACGAGAAAACATACAGGGCAACTTCACGTCTTGGTCTTCCACGAGTACAAGGTAGCCTTCCTTGCTCAACTTCGACCGATCGAAGTTTGAAATCGGTGAGCGAAGTTTTGCCAAACGAACTAGTTCTTGGCGGTCAATGCCTTGAGGATCCGCGAGAACACCACTTCCGTCAATGATAGCGACGGTTTTGTCATTGCTCAGAAGGATTTCGTCTGGAAAAAAGTTGATCAACAGGCCGACAATAAACGTCACTCATGACGTACTGGATCCCAAGTCTCCGTCTAGAAGAAACATCATTGAAGCTTGTTAGCAAGCGTTGGATTCAGACAGCAATCAACGCGAACCTGGTCCTCCTGTCTGCACCTTCGTGATATCCTTCTCGCGGAGACCCAACTTTGCATAGATCCCAACGACGTATTGTCGGACAGACAGCGATGTCATGCCGTACGTATCATGCGGCACGCCACCCAATTTCTCAGCACTCTTCCCGGTGGTGAAGGATTTCCACCAGTTCTCGGCACCCCGCTCACGCGCATGAAGCGCGGCCCAATCCATCATGTCAGCGGTGCCCTCTGGGATGAGATTTATTGGTTGTCATCGCGAAGCCATGGCAGTTCACAAAACGCACCATCTGGGCCAAAGAACAAGATTTCGGGCTTGCCGTACAGATCGACGAGACGCTCCTTAATTCCGGGTGTTTGTCCAGGTATCAGCAGGTCGATGACAGCCTATGGCAATTAATTTCAGGGGAAGTTGGCGACAAAGATAACAACATTGCTCACATCGACGTATTTCTCGAATGCTCGTCGTGGGTTGGCACCAAGACTATTTAATATTCAGTGAAGCTTCAAGATGAGTAAAACATTGGACTTACGCAGGGAGGATTGTCCCCTTCGCCCCACCTTCAGGAATATCCTTGTTCTTGAGCGACTGTGTCGAAGCCAGAGCATAGTTCTCATCAAAGAGTTGACGCAAGTTAATAGAGTAGTTTCTGTCAAAGGAAGTGAGTTGAAAGCTTGAGATTACGAATATTCGGCGCACTCTTTGTTCCTCGAACGGACGATACGAATGCCCCCACGAGCAACATCGCGGAAGCGAATGTGGAATCCACGGAACTCCGAACCTAGACGGGGAATACTAAGCATGCAGTGAGGCAAATTTGATACCTGAACACGTACCGATCATAAAGAACAGACCGAAAGGCTTCTTCGGGTATTCAACCTCAGGTAGGAATTCAGGCGCGAGTCTGAAGGACAGAGCGACCTTGGTTGGCTGGTAGAAATTCGTCTTCAAGACGGCCCTTCGCTAAACATTAACAAAGACCGTCGGGTACTATCAAGGTAAATTCACGGACTTGTTGAAGATCAAGAAGCTCTCCAGCACTTGAAGCTCATGCTTGTTCGGGACGGATCTGCGGATTCGATCATGAAGGTCCTCGTCGCTGAGCGGTTGGTTCACGCTCAAACGTTGATATGACAGAGTTGGCCTAAGAAGCAAAGTAGGACGATTAGAAGAACACGTATATCGATTCCAATGTTATGCCCACATTAACTGGGTCGATTCCGTATTAGGATAGTGGGCCATTGCGAAGTTCACATAGAGCATACGAATCTATCAAGTGATATCAGGGAAGTTCATAAATTGGTGCAACGAGATGACTTACGATTTCTGGATACGCGACGATTACCTCCTGGATGCTTTCACGCGTGAAAGTCTCCTCCCTGAAGCGACGCTTAATGTCGTTGAGAACTTCGGCATGAGACGGGTTCGATTCATCAAGAACGTTCTTGAGCGCCAGGTACGCCGGGCCAAGACGATTGCAGAAGTGCTGAGCGAAAATCCATCCGCAATCTCATCGGACAGTCATCTCAGTAAATCATGTAGAAGGCTTGTTATCAAATACTTACAAGCATATGTAGCTTCTTGGACGGCGTGGCATGCAGTAGGAGCACCAGGGTTGCCAACGAAGAATGGATTGTCGGGCAAGCAGTATAACAGAGATGCCTCCTTGACGACTTGCATGATGGAGTGCTCAATGGGCGGCGCCTTTGAGTTGGGAAGGGGATTTAAGTAAAGAGAAATGATGGTAATCCCGTTGCAGAATTGTTCTGTCGATTGCATTAGCTTCGCCTACACAGTCTGACAAGTTTGAACTTACCAACGTATTTACGAGCGGAATAGAGTTGGTAGAAATGGTACAGATCCGAGAGGGCGCTGAAATTTACGTTTTACATCTGGCAGGAGGGAAATCAATGAAATCTAAAACCAACCTGAAGAAACTGGTAGTTCCGCCCATTCTGTACCCAATGACGATCCTCTTCTCTCGCGAGCCCTCCACTTCAAAGACTTCTATGACGGGTCCGAAGCGTTGCTCGACATTCCACATAACCTCTTGGTAGATCTCAAGGGTATTTTCGGACGCTTTCTCGAGGAAGACCGGATCAGAGACGCTGCGAATATCAGTGCGCCCATCGACCTTCACCGGCTTCGTCTGTGGGAAGTTGCACTTGGAGATGAAGTAGCAACGAAGTTGTTGAGACGCCGTAGCTGAGATACCGCCTTCAGAACGGTAGGTCTCGAGACGATAAGCGAGTTCGGGCGTCGACTTGTCGAGGTACATGGAATCGATCCTTCGCTCGCAAGTAGTTCCAGGGCCCGTAGACGCAGTGACACCGGGCATCGAGTTGTGGATGAATGTCGCACCCTTGTCATTGTCGTCGATCTTCTCGAGTTCGATGAAGAGCTTGGACGGATCGTGCTTCGTGTATGCAAGCACCTTCGCACCGTAGAGCGCGATGATGTGGTCTGAGATGACGTCTACGGACTCGTTCTTGAAATAAGTATCATCGATTCGAAGGTAGTTATAGAACCATTCCACTTCATTGGCGACGAGATTGGTGGGTATGAAACCCTGTGAAAACAGGTTGATCAGGCAGAAACACGGCGAGAGTCCCCGCACTCACCTTGCTCGCGACGGTTCGCTCAACCTGCGCCTTCTGGACGGCCTTCTCCTTGAAGACTGGCGTCGTATAGCCTGGCTGGTTTTTGACAATGTGCAACGACGAATCGCTACCCGTACGCGATCCCGGGAGTGAGGAGTATGGGCTTTGGCCTGGCACGCCGAGGTGGCTGTTGGAGGGATTGGCGAGGAGGGCGGCACGCGTCGCGTCGGGCGCGCTGGGCGTCGACGGCGACGGGCTCTTTGGTGTCGACATGAACGTTGGAAACAGTACGAGTGGTCACAGAATAGTGGGTGCGGATTTCGCTTCAAGATGGCCGTTTCTTTTATACGTTCGTACCATCCTTATGCAAGCCGGATCTGAGATTATCCACAGCCACGCTGTGTGCTCCGGCGCCGTATGGCCCATGGTCGCCAAACCCTGCAACGGCGGCGCTCTTTCGAACAGCGACATCGGACAGCCCTTGGGCGTTACTGCAGACCTAACTGACGAATTCGTGCATCATTACCGGAAAGTATAGCGATATGGTTCGCAATTTGCAGCTTGAACTCTCCCAAGACGCATATACTCAGCTCAAACTGCTCCCAAACTCGGCGAGCGAGCCGACCGGATCTAAGAGGCCAGACCCCAAAATATTCGCCGAATTATCGACATTTTTCGCATTTGTTGCAGGGTCGTTGGCTGCATACCCTCAAGGACCTGAGTACATCGTCCCCCACAACCTTCCAAACGTACTGCTTCAAGCTTGCCATGCATGACCTGCGGGGTCGGTGCGCTAACTTCAGATTTTCCAATCGGATTCGAGCTTGTCGTCATGTGCTAGTTTTAGAACAGTAACATGACCGAACGTGTCCTCACTTGAACAAGCGAACGCACGAAGACCTCCCGCTCTATAAGAAACACATTTTCTTCATGTTCCTAGAGAAAATCGTTTCGCGTCGCGTCGTCCTCCGTTGAGTTACACGTTTGCTCTTGAATGGTCGCCACCGGCGTGTTTGAACGTCGCCTATGCGGAAGCAACTTACGGATCTCGACCCCGGAGCTTCGAAGTGATACGATAATCCTCTCGTTTCCCCAAAATCTTTTAGTCAACGTTCATTTGAAACGTTGTTCGTTGTAATTTCCTGCAAAAGATTCCAGTCAAATCAGTTGCGTTGTCCGACGAGAAGCCGACGTCCGAAAACTCGACCGACTTGCCTTCGTCAATTTGAACGAAGATGTTCACGTGCCCACTTTGCGGTCTCCTCCGTCGCATTCAGCAGCGGGTCAAGTCGGGGGAGAGCCCACGATTCGTCGAAGCCGTCGCCTCTCACACGCAATAGCGCAAGGGACGCCAATGACAGGTAGGTATGGTATGGGTCTGGAAATATGATCTAAGTGAATGGCGAGAAACAATGGAAGTATGAAGACATCGGCGTACCAGGTCGATCATCAGGCTCTTTTCCAAATCCGCCCACACTCGCTTGACATCTGTATAGAAAATGCGCATTTGCGCGCTCCTCTATAAGAGCCCCTTCATCCAAAATCTGTCATGAGGACGTTAGAGATTGAACACATTGAACACCTGATATTATTCAAACACCTTCAGAGCAGCTCCGCACCAAAAACTATAGCAAGCGTCCGCCACTTTCTCGGTGCGTCCACAAAACCCACCTCCCGAACGCTGATTCTGAACGAGCCAGCGAATGGTCTTCTGACGCTGTTCTTCAGTCAAGGATGCTTGGCTCGCGTATTCCTTGGGAACAACGCGCAGAGACGCCAGGCAGCAGTAAGTTGGCCCACCTTCCGTGTCGCCGTCGGAACGAGATGGAGCGCAGAAATGAATTTACCAAGAAAAAGATCAATCCCGACATCATCCATTTGGTAAGGAGCTATTCCTCACCGGTCGCTTCGTTCGCAGCGTATTGGCCAAAACCTCCTTCGTACGTCTGATCGATCGGCCAATAAGTCCAGTGCGGAAAATGCGGGGAACATACACGTACATAGCAAGATTTTATAAAAATTATTGCTTTCTCTACGTCGATTGCACTCCAATCGTCCAGCATGTTGCAGATCGCGAATGCTGTATAGACCATCCGAACATCGGCTTCGCCTTGTCCCGGAGTTGCTGTAAAGCTATTGGATAGTCACAATATGTCACCACATCGATCCAACGAGTTCTCACCTGCCGTCATCCTGTTGAGTAGCACGCAACAGATTGCGCACTCCAACGCGATCGAGACGGGCAAAGTCGTCCCGAAGAATCGCTAGCGAGAGAATTGCAGTGTACGTCATAATGAGGTGGGGAGGGTCTGTTGATATGTCCGAGGTCGATACCACTGGTTCGTCGGTCTACGGAACGAGTAACGGACATAGACGTAATGATGAAACGACAGGAAAGATATGAAACATAGAGAACGTACTTCAGGCTCGTCGCTATGCTTCAGGTTGGGGGGCTCATCCATTCGCATGAATGGACCTGGTCGAAAGCCTCCCACGTATTCCTGATTCGTATCTGAGCTTCACATGCGCACCTTTCATCTCCTCCTCCTTCATTAGAATAACATGAGATGCTTACCTAGGTGATACCGTGTTACCCCTAACTTGTTGCTCCCAAATCCATTCTCGCCATCCATCTCTCTCGGTCACCTTCGTTTTGGACTCAAGCAGCTCGGTTAGATCAAGTGCGCCGAGGCAGTAGAACCCGATAGCAGCTCTACATGTTACGTTGAGCATAGATTAATTGACACACAAGAACGCGTCGGAGTCTCGATCCATGATCGCACCGTGATGAATCCGCTTCTGCAAAAGTTCCTGGGATCCCGAAGAGGAATCGTTTGCAGAAGTTCGCGTGAGCTCCTTTGTTCAGTTTCAAAGATCCTAAGCTCATTGCCGAAGAATGATTCATTAATGATGGAGGAGGGGGTAGAACATGCTGGTGTTGGTCACGGTGCGGGGGGCCAGTCTGTGTGTTGGCGTGGACAGTGGCGGTGTGTAGCATTGCCACGCGTTCCTGCAACCAATCGCAAACGTCCCCCGATCGCGACACAATCTTCCGCAGACAGAAGATACTGGAAATCAATAAAAAGTCAATATAATGTTCGTATGGTCATATGAAAAGGGGGGTATTCTCCGGTCTCTCTCTAATGTACATGTACTTGAAATTTTCTTTTTTGTCGGACCTTCGGATTTATACCTCTGGCTCTGTCAGTCGTACCAGTACTTAGTATGTCGGTAGCTTTCATCTCAAAAGATCAAAAGATCAATTCTTCGTCTTCGAGTGAGAGATAGTGAGACGTTGCAAGTATATGAAATCCTACTCTGGCTGAAATTTTCACTATCGAACGGGTAAATATAACGTAGCGCTTAATAGCCAACGCCACTGCGAGATTATTTCGGGTCAAGAAACTCTCAAAAAGTTGCGAGATAGCAGATTTACTTCAGAAGAACTCAACGTCGATTCTTGTTACTCTTATCCGTTGTCCAGACCAGTATATATGGAATTTATGATGACCAGTAACGGACTTATAAACCCGGTGAGATACATATGCCTACTATCCGCGATTGAAGTGAATTCTATTTCGGAAATCGATCTTCGTTCTAGCCATGACGCGGCTCTCACAAGAAACGACCCCGGTGGAAACATTGGCCCTGTCGATCTGTCGATGATTCCTGAAGTAAATTTTTAAATTGGGGGAAGCTACGGTGAAGATGGCTCGAACGCCAACGCCATCGTAGTTCACATGAAAAGACATTGAGATGTCGCTTTGGTGATGTGCCTAGAACTGGAATCGCTGGCATAGATAACGCTCGCGACACTAATAATGACAAGGGCACATAATTAGAAAGATCTTGTTGAACGCCCATCTGAATGGATGTTACATTGTGATTGAAACATGTCATGAACATGGTGGCTCGCCGACCTATAAGATCAATAGAGGTGCGCCTACGAAGGGGATATGACGAAGGGGCGTAAATTGACGTCGACTCGGAATCAATCGCGGTTATATTCTCGAAGGAAAATATCGCTCGTCGAGGTCGATGTTTCACACCGATAGGTCTGCTGGCAAGATTATAAATGGCCGACAGTTTTTTGGAAGAGACCCACTGGCGCACTGGCGCCGCCTTGTCCTTTGACAGAGCCTGTGACGCTTTGTGACCCGCTTCGGGAGCTGAGAACAAAAGCAACAAAGAGACGGTTCGATGGTTCGTATCCAAGAGCCTCCTCGTTGAAGTTGGATATGACGAACAACAACAAGATGAACTGTGGTCGACTGCATCATTTTGTGAGCAAAAAAAGATCTTGTGGAATGTTTACCCTTTTTCAAGTGCGTCGCTGTAGTCGATCTTGATCTCGGAGTGCTATTTAGAGTTTTATTACTCCCACGGTAATAGTTGTGCCTGATGTATAAATGCATCTGGAACGCGTCGAGCTCAACTCTTCCTCAAACCACGACCATCTCTTCTCCCTTCTCTTTTCTTAGTTCTTTTTATTTTTTCTTGCGCAGTGCGCACCCTAACTTTCGTTTTACGGAAGCCCTGTCATTCGCTTAAACGCAGTCGACCTGCTCGCACTCCCTTTTCTTCAGGCCCTCACGAACCCATCTTCAACCTTTCGACAGGAAATCATTGTATCATGAAGCTCCTAAACGTGGTCATCGCCTCTACATTTGTTGCGTCCACTGTCGCTCTGCCTCTCTACCCTCGTGCATGCGACGCGGGTCCTTCGCCTGGTAGCGACAGCAATGTACTTGCTGCTGACGATTCAGGCGCGGACGGGCTCACTCTAGCCCAGATTGACGCACTCACTCCGCAATTCGGTGCATCTGCGGGTGTTAACCCAGATGGAAACGGTAATTGCGATGGTGCTGTCGATGGATCCAACGGCGAGCCCATTCAGGTTCCCTGCGATTGCCCGCCTGCTCGCGACCTTTTCATCCAGGTAGAGTAGCATATAGTCACCCTTTATTATTTAAAATTCTAAAGCATGAACCGAGCAGGATATGGCTGCGAACATCGCTGCTGGTCACGCCGTTAACAACACTGGAGTTGCGATTCAATTCCCTACCGACGATTCAGTGGCCTCTCAGTTGGCTCGTCTTAGTGCGGCTGCAGTCACTCTTCAAAACTTGAGGGGAGTCGGTGTTGGGTGCCCCGTCTCGTCCACGACATTTGCAGCACAACAGGCAGCGCTTGAGGATGGTACTGCTCCGCCTGCATCGGCACCTCCAACATCTGCTTCGTCCGCTGCTCCGCCGCCTTCGTCTGCTCCTTCGCCTCCGCCAAGCTCGGCTTCGTCTGCTTCGGCTCCCGCACCTACGGAAACAGAATCTGGGGGAGCAGACGGGTTGACTTTTGCGCAAGTCGACGCGCTCACTCCTCAGTTTGGTTTCGAGGCGGATGTCAATCCCACAGGCACAGGCGATTGCGACGGAGCTGTTGACGATGCAAGTGGCCAACCAATCAAGATCCCTTGTTCATGCCCCCCAGATAGGACATTGTTCATCAACGTGAGTTTTTTTTTCTCGCATCTAAATTCGAAACAGCGTTTGATGCGTTTTCAACCAGGATATGATTGCGAACATTGCTGCAGGACACGCTGTCAACAACACAGGCGTCGCTTTTTCTTTCCCGACCGACAATTCGCAAGCATCTCAGCTCGCTCGCATCACGGCGGCTTCAATTACGCTGCAGAATCTGAACGGCCCAGGAGTCGGCTGCCCCGTCGTATCTACGACGTTTAACGCCCAAGCTCAAGCCATCCAAAATGGACAATCACCAGATTCCGTGAACGTCGTTGAGCCTGCAGCGTCGTCGTCTGCGAAAGCCGCTGCGAATACCCCGGCGGCTACAACGTCTGCAGCAGCAAAGCCCGCGAGCACTTCCGCCTCGTCATCTGCCTCTCTTCCTGCTAACGGCAAAGGCCTCTCCATCTCTCAACTTGATGCCTTGACACCGCAGTTTGATTTCCAGTCGGGCGTCAACCCCACCGGCACGGGAGATTGCGACGGTGCAGTCAACGGCGCGGATGGGAAGCCCATCAAGATCCCCTGCTCTTGCCCGCCTCCTCGTGATCAGTTCCTGCAGTCCCTCCAATCTGATATCGACGCTGGGCACGCAGTGAACAATCCATCCGTATCCGTCTCGTTCCCCACCGATAACTCGAAGAACTCGCAGATCTCTCGCATCCAGACTGCCCTCGTTGCCCTCCAGAATCTCAACGGGCCAGGACAAGGATGCCCGGCTGTTAGCACCACATTCTCCGCACAGCTCAAGGCTCTCACCGGCTAAAACACATCGGAACGACGCTTGGCGCGAGCATTTGCTTGATGTAATTGTCGCGCCAGCCCATCGTACCGCTTCCGGTTCTCGATGAGGCGGTATACCCGTTATTATCCTGCTGATACCATCTGTGATGATTTTATGATTTTCTGGTCATGTTCAAGTTCTTGCTTTTGTTTGGGCGAAGTATACAGGCTTGTCGAGCAACCTTTGCACCGCGTGCATTGGATGTTGATTATATCTTAAATAAAATTGTGCTTTCGTCTCTCCGACTCCATTTTCGACGCCATTCGAGTGTCTCTGAATTCTATCGAGTTTTTTGAAAGAGAGGAGTTGCGATTTCGGTAATGGTGCACGCCGGAAGTTGTTTGCCACGTGGCAAAGTATCGACCATTTCACTTCGAAAACAGGAACATCTCTGAAGTTTAGCTCTCTTCCTCATCTACCACCACATCCCGCGTGGAATTGCTCGCTGCATCGACTGCGAATCGCTATCTCGGATGGGTTGCACATCCCTGCAGATTGACACGCCTAAATAGCTTCTCTCCGATCATTTGATGACCTACCTTTCCGTACCCATCCCCGTTGCGCGACTCCTCAAGCGGTTGTTTAATGTCGTATCGTCGCTGGCAATCTCAGACCAATACCTTCTCGTTCAGAAGGCGGATGGAAATGGAAGTGCTGTGGTGCCGAAGGATGCAAGTTGGATGACCCCCAGCAGTCTGCCAGCGGGTGGTGCGGAGCTTTCGAGTCCGGGAGTTGAGCAGACTACATCGGTGGCGGCTGCATTAAGAGGTGCGTAGTACGTGTATTATGGAGATATTCTGCTCAAAATCTCTATATGAAGCGCGGAACTTTGAGGGGGTAACTTATACTCGTCGCGGAACATCACTCTCGCGAGGAGCCCACTCCCTGGCTTCGGACGACGTCTCTCAGAACAGCGACCACGACAGGCATGGCACCGACAGATATTCAAGCGGTGGTCGTGTACAACAGCCGAGGACGCCGCCCCGTATACCTTCTCCCTATCATCAGGATGAAAGTTCCAACACAAGGCGGAACGAACCTCTGTCTCCCATCCAGGAGCTTCTTCTGCACCCGTTGTTGTTTGACCCCGTGAGGAGGCCTCGGTATCCTCTCGTTCTGTGTCATGGTACGTGCACGAAGGTATTAGATTGTGCACATCTCTCAAACGTACACATTGAAAGGACTCTATGGCTTTGACGTCCGAGGTCCATCTGCGTTCCCGTTCTTACAGATGCATTATTGGTCCAATGTGATGCGGATACTGAAGAAGAAGATTGGTGCGGAGGTACTCGTTACTGGAGTACCTGGGACTGGTTCAGTGGAATCGAGAGCGGAGAAGCTGGACGAGCACTTGCGTAAGAATGCAAGAGGGAGGGCAATCAATTTCGTCGCGCATTCCATGGGTGGTCTCGATTGCCGACATCTGATTTCCAATATGAAGCCCGAAGATTATGTGCCACTCTCCCTCACTACTATTTGCACTCCGCATAGGGGAAGTCCCTTTATGGATTGGTGCACGGTATGCAATATGTCATTCTCCTCTCAACCTTTCAGACCGACTGTTTGACACTTGTTCTTTCAAATAGGAAAACATCGGCATTGGCAAGCCAAGACATCCCTCGCGCGATTCTGCGGAGTCCATGTACAAAGACGCAGCTCCAAGCCCACCTCCAAAACCTTCTAACTCCCAATTCACCCTTTCAAGCTTGCCTTCCTCGTTTACTACGCTTCTCCTTTCAATGATCGACTCGCCTGCATACGCCAATCTCACTACGTCTTATCTTCGGGATGTTTTCAATCCTGCGACTCTAAATGATCCCTCCGTCAAATATTTCAGTGTCGCAGCAAGGACGGAGAATATCAATGTTTGGCACCCTCTGTGGTTACCGAAGATGGTTCTCGATGGGGTAGAGGAAAAGGAGCGAGCGTCTAAGAGCCGTCCAGACCGTTCTCCACCCCGCGAACCATGGGAAGTTAATGATTGGGGAAACGATGGCCTGGTCAGCGTACGCAGCGCAAAGTGGGGCGAGTTTCTGGGCACGTTGGACGGTGTCGACCATTGGGAGATTCGTGGAGCTGGCGGCTTGTCGTCTGTTGACTGGCACGTCGATCTGTCCATCCCGAGTGTTGTCAGGAACTCGCTTTCCGATCCTTTCTCTACGTTTGGGAAGGAGGGATGGAGTTGGCGCGATTGGGGACGGTTTGTGGGCTTGTGGAAGCGCGAACAAGAGAGGCAAGAGCACGAGCGGCCGGACGATCGAAGTATGCCTCAATCAGCGAGTCTGGAGGCTGCAAAGGACGTCGCGTCTCGAGACAGCTCCGTAAGCGACGACGTATTGAAGTCGTCTACTGACAAGCTCTCCGCAGTCATCGACTGGGCCTTCCAGCAAGTACCAGGCACATCCTCCTCGAAATCGAATGACCCAGGTTCTCCAAGTCTCAAGGAGCAGGAGAGAGTGGACGAACGGAAGGCAGCTGAAGCCCAAGCGAAGGACCCGCGACTCAAATTCGACCTGGAGAAATTCTACATTGCTTTGACAAGGAAATTGTACAATGAAGGGCTGTAACCGGTGTAACCTGTTGTTTCTTCGCATTATTGTAAATTAAATGTCCTTATAAATTACTGTTAGCTTAAGACAAAGGCTTTCTCTCCTTCGTCGAGATGAAAGTATTACCTTTCACGAAGAATTGCCTGTGGAAGACGATCGTCACAAAACTTGTGCCCAACGGGCGGTCCGGAGTCCAACAGTTCGGATTCGGAGTGCGAATTCGCGAAACGCCTCTTGTTGAACGACCACGACGACATTCTTCATCTTTTTCGCCTACCTGGTATGTTTGCGACGTCTACAGGGAGAACGAAATCCGTCAACGAGCGGCTCAGTTGCATATGATGTAAACAATCAATTGCGATAGGATGGGAGTCGTCGGGATAAACTGGGCCTCAACGTTTCGCCGAGAGCATGCCGAACGCAATTCATCCAATGCCATCGAGATGAGATTTCTCATGATTATGAGAACGGAACGAGCCATGCGTAGAGGGTGAGCCATTTGTTTCTTGCATCAACCAACCCGTGTTCTGGGTCGTTTGACTGTCCAAGCCCTCAGGTCGTCTTCTGCTTGACAGAAAAGCGGGGAATCGATTTGCATGAATTTCTTTCGACGCTCGGACCACTACGAACCGCTCCCAAACACAGCGTCGGCGAACAATGGGTCATTTGAAGTAGAGGTCGAGCGAGGCTTGGAGAGCGTGGACGCGTCGGCGGGTGAACAGGGCGATCTTCCCTTGTCTTGGTCGAGTCCCATTCCTGGCAAACGTACTTGGGACGCGCCTCTCAAAGGTGCATTGGAGCGATGCAGATCGTTCATGCAGAGGAATGCGGGATTGTTGTTGGTCGGGTCCTCGCAGGCGTTTTTCGCGCTCATGAACGTGTTCGTAAAGGTCCTGAACAGCCTTGATCCTCCAATGCCGGCGTTGCAAGTGAGTTCCTAGTTCTATTGGCAACCGAGATTATTGTTGCTGATAATGACGTTTGTTGTAGCTGATTTTCGTCAGAATGGTGCAACCCAAAAATTTCCGTCTCGTCGAATAAAATGAACTCATTTACTCGGAATTGCAGGCCATCACCTATGTTTGTTGCGTATCGTACATGTGCGTATCATCAACACTACTCTTGATTCAGGTAACTAGAAGGCGTTGGACCCATAGGATATTAACGGGCGTATCAAATCCCTTTTGGGGTCCTAAAGAGGTGCGGAGGCTGCTTTTCTTTCGCGGCTTTAGCGGGTTTGTGTTTTGTTATCTCTCGAAAGGTCTTGGCTGATACCCTCGCTAGCTTTTTTGGCCTCTTTGGGGTCTATTATTCTTTACAGTACCTCTCGTTATCGGACGCGACTGTTCTCACCTTTCTTGCGCCGTCAACGACAGCCATTGCTGGGTACTTTCTGCTTGGCGAGCGATTCGCGCGGAAGGAGGCTGCCGCGGGTCGTAAGTGCTTGTCGCTAAATTATTTCTAACATCTATTTATGTTTTCTTTCCCCCAGTGCTGAGTCTCCTTGGTGTCATTTTGATTGCTCGGCCCCGATCTCTCTTCGGCGCCAGCTCTCCTGCGGACCATGCACCTTCGGCAGGGGAGATCTCGCGGAGTCTGGATGAAGTGGGTGGCGGCGAGGATGGAGTAACTTCCGCTCAACGATTGATTGCGGTTGGGTACGAGCATTTGATCTCTTCATTATACGCGTGGTTTAAGAGATGGAACCTAGTGTTGCAATGATCGGTGTCCTAGGTGCTACCGGAGCTTGTGAGTTCCGGTTTATTTCTCTAAGCAAGGAAATTCACGCTGCTCAGATACCTCGATACGGGCTATTGGAAAACGTGCACATCCGATGCACTCGATGATTTATTTCTCGATGATGTGCGTCACGACGTCAGCAGGAAGGTCTGTGTTTTCAATACGAATGTATGTGAAGAACAAAGTAACACGTCCCTCTTAATCTGCCAGCATGATCTTCCTCCACGAGCCTGTCGTCCTACCTACTCAATTCCTTTGGTTTATGCTTTTAATGATGATCGGTATCTTTGGGTTCCTTGCTCAGGTATGCATCTTTTTCTTTCGTTCGCAAGCGAAGAATACTTGACTGAATGTTGGCGCAGACGCTTTTGACCATGGGTCTTCAGCGAGAGACAGCGGGGAGGGGGACAATAGCTGTTTATGTTCAGGTGAAGAATCTGTCACCTTATTCTTTATAGATAATCTAACATCCAAATAGATCATTTTTGCATCAATTTTGGAGCGTATCGTGTTTCATACTGTCCCCTCACTCATGTCTATTGCGGGGACACTCATTATCGTGGGTTCTGCGCTATACGTTGCTGTATGTATCGTGTTACAGCTTTTTTGGCCATCTTACTAACTTCTGCTTCAGCTCACGAAGAAGGACCATCCCGAGCCGAACCAACAATCGAAAGACGATGCAGAACGCACGGATATTGTAGAATTAGAAGATGGGGTACGGCATAACATCAACGAAGAGTCCCTTCATCTCTCCCGCTCAAAGGAACATTCCCGAGGGCGAGATTAGCGCACGCTAGACTTATAGACGTCAACTGGGACACGATTTTTTACGAAATTTAGATTGTTGTATTTTGGTGTATCTGTGTTTTGATGCTGCAAGGTCTTTTTTGACGGTCGACGACTCGGAGACGTTCGTAAGTGATTGTAATTTCGACATATTTAACCGTATTACCGATCCTCTGTCCTGACATGACTGTCATGAATTTCATTCGTTCTGACGTATTTTACTTTCTAACAAACACTCGGGTTTTACATTTTCACAGAGCTCGGTTCGAACCGTTGGTCTGCGCACGGAGTCTTTTGGGTCTCGAGCGCGTCGAGCAGGCTTTCACGTTGAGTTCGTTCCTCAACCTCCTCTTCACGTTCAACAGCTCACATGTGCAAATCACCGCCATTCATTGGTACAGGATCCTATGAACTTTGAGCTAAAGAGCCGCTGCTCAGTCCTTTCCGTCGACTTGGCCAGGACCTGGTCATGATGGTGCTCGTGGACTCTCCGTCGGTCATCATCATTTCCGAGATCAAAGCAGATGGACGAGTACGACCCATCTTGATCGCTGCTCCGAACTCTGTTGAATTTGGTTCCGCATCTGAGGAGAACGATGCCATGTCGTAAACCAGGCCAACTCTGTACAAACGTGGTAGTAGCGGACCCTGGGCAAACCCGTCGGGTGGCATGCTGGAGGCGACTTGCTCTTATCCATCATCATCCAAGTACACCCTTACGCACACTGCCCATTCATTGGATTGCAAATAGGCGCTATACTCGCTTCATAAAGATGGTGCGCTGCCCGCCATCGTCTACGTCCTCTTCTCCCCCCGATACTCCAAACTTTCCGATGTCGAAATTGAACGGTGTCGACAAGAACCTGTTCGACGAGCTTCGTGCCCTGCATGCGGACGAGTTCGCGTCCCTTCAGAAGCGCCTGAAAGGTGCCGTTGATGAATGGAATAAGTCGTGGTGGCAAGTCTGCTTCGATATCACCATGGAATACTTCAAGTTTGTCGGCGAAACGTGGTTCAAATGCGTCTGGATGTGCTTTTTCTTCCCTCTCAGTGGGTATATGCTCGCTAAAACTTGAGTGGCACAAGCTCACTTTCTGTTTCAGCTATGGTGGATCGACTGGCAACTATAATACTGTCCTTCGCCTCGTGTGCGATCATTACTGTCCTCATGTTCTGGTGCCTCTTCTGCTCACTCCCGTCCGTAACCTCGACGGCAGACTGGGTTCTGAGCAAGTTTTTCGGTGGTTTGAGCATTGTGAACATTGGTGAGCCAACGTGCCACCCCCTCTCTTAGGATATGCATTTACAGTGATAAATTAAATAGCGTATCCGACGATATTTCGAGACCTCAAAGGGCCTCAAGTTCAAGCCGCCCATGAGTATCTCTCAAAAGCACCAACACAGTTCTCATCTCTCGAGTCTCGTCGCACTCGTGTATTCAACCTGGATGCCGCGAAGGTCTTGTAAGTAAACATGCTGAACTCTTTCTACGTTCAAATTTGCTGAGACAGGACTGTAGGCTACAATGTGCTGCTCTCATGTACGAGCGTACGGGTAAGCAAACAAGGAAGACAGCACGCGCTGCAGCCGAAAACAAGGTGCATACGACTGCCACCGAGTTCGATCACGGTCAAGCTGGAAATCTCATTCGGCAAGAATGTGGACAGAAAAGCGCGGATGCGGTCAATGCGAGTCTCCACGAAATAAACGACGAGGAAATCACAATTAAAAAGATTGCTATGGAGAATTTGGGGCTTCAATACTACCCAGTTTCCGAATGCAACAGCTTGGGATCGGCATTTTGTGCTCTGTTCTGGGACCCCACCGATACCTTCATCATCGTGGCTTTCAAAGGAACGAATCCGACGGACTTCAAAGAGTGGAGAACCGACTTCACCTTTCAGATGGCGCATGCGAGAGAATGGATCAACGGTTTTAGCAGAGGTAACCGTGTTTCTCGTGTCTCGAATTCATAACTAATACGGAAGTTTTATCAGTGCATCAAGGTTTCTTGGAAAAGATTTTCCCGGACAAGATAAATGCGAGGACCCCTTACGGTTCGAAACGCTCCCTATCTCGGTTGTTTCTCGTTCTCATTGCCTCGTAGATACCATCCTGAAAGCTATTGACGTCGTTTCGACCCGCCTGCGTCAAAACAAAGGAGAAGATACTAAAATTAATGTGGTTGGTCTTCTTTCTCTGTCGTTTGATGTCACCATTTTCTGAGATACGCGAAGTGGATCACTGGTCATTCTTTGGGCTGCGCGCTGGCGTCAGTTGCTTACGCTCGAATGGTGAACGAAGCAAGAGAGCTTGGCCCAAATGTTCGCGTTCGAGATGCCTATCTATTTGCCGCACCTATCGTGTGTGACGTCGATTCTGCTGGAGGTAATTCGTCATGTTCTCTGTGATTTATAGTGCCACTCAAGCTCGCGTTTTTAGCTTTCAATAACCGCATGAATCACTTTTCTAATGAGCAAAACTTCCAAAAGACGATGTGGCGAGTGACAAATGTTAGTCTTCCTCTGTTCCGTTATTTAGTTTCCTCCGTTGCTAACACCTTTCATTCAATATAGGGACAAGATGCTGTCGCGTGTAGCCTGCCAGATGCCGGTGACCACACCAAATGGTCGCTCTCTCCATGGAACTTATTCTCATGTAAGTTCGATGCAGAGCTTAGGTCCTCGAATTGACCTTGATGTTTCACAGTTGCACATCTCGGCAGTGAAATTAAAATGCGCTCCACCCCAACGAAATGTCTTGTCACGGGAAACCACATCACTCCTGGCACAGATGTTATGATTGAATCTGCGTTGCATATTGACAGACTCGACCCGGAGACGGAGCCGCTGCGGAAGACACTTGCTTACATGCAGAACTTGCCTCTTATTGGACCCATTATGGCACATGCTCCTGGGTTCTACTGGTCGTCGCTGTCCGAAGTTGCTGCGGGTGCTTGTGAATGGCAAGATGAATTTTAAAGATTCACCATCTCCCTTTTTTACCCGGGCTTGTTGAACACTGTCACCAATCGGATGCCTCAAAAACTGGACGATCCTGTTACTATACATGCATTACTGTACTGTACATAAACTAGGCCTGCTTCCTTGTGTCTCCATTGCGAAACCCCCACGATTCTCCTCTCTGTAGAATACGAGCACAATTTCCCGTTAATCATTGGGCCACTCGACCTTGCCCGACCCCCACCGATCTCCCCAGATTACTCTCTTGTGGTAAATTTTTCGAGATTCTTTGAACTCTTTAATAAAATCGTCAACGTCCTTTCCGTTAGTTTCTGGAGCGGGTTGTCCAAGATTTGATTGGGGTGCATATGCTTGGATAAATGAAGTTGCTAATGCCTCGGAAGCTTCGTCTTGAGCAGTCGTTGCGTGCCGCAGTCGCATGAGTAGAAATTGAGGAGAGAATTTCTGATAAATTGTGAGTGAGCAATTCGGATAACGAGAGAGTATGAGCAATTGAGCATACCTGAAAGACTTCGCGTTGCTCCTTCTCGAGTGCACGTTGTCGTGCTTCAAGCGCCTTCGCTTCATCGAAAGCCTCCTTCGTTTCGGATCGCAATTGGAAGAGTTTCTCCTGCATCCCCATATTGGTTTCTGGTCACAGTAAGCGGCGTGGCCTCGTATGAGAAGAGTAAAGAAACAATACATCAATTGCACTCACTCGCCAACTCCTCATTCGCTGCTCCGAGTTCCGTCTGACCGCGCAGCAACTCCTTCACCTGAGGCAACGTGTGGAATACAGCTTGAAAGTAGTTTGGGTCATTGAGCATGTCCTCGAGGTCTTCACGACTTCCTTGTGGTGAATATGTGAGGATTGCGCCCAATCATTGAGGGTGGATGATCTAGGACTTACGAGTATGAAGAGAGCTCGGGAAATTCTGCGAAGAGGGGCGATTGGTGATCCATTATGCAAGTCTCAAACCCGCCCAGAGATGTGGCCAGACAGCAGAATTTGTTATTTCCTGGCGAGTTGAAGTGAGGGATCACTGAGGAACTTCTGTGGTGAACGAGGTGGATGTTGTAGACGAACGTCCGTATCGACGTGGCCGTCGCATCTTCAACCGTCACCACCATCACCACGATGCCGTTAACAGGTTTGCTCGAGAAACTACACCTAAATAATGGCCAAGGGAGAGAAAACTCCACTGCACCAGATAATCGTAGCTTACTGGAACGTTTCCCCCAAGATATTCTTTACACGATATTCCTCGCTTGCCTTCCAACGAATCTCGCTTCGAAGAAGTTGCTGATGGAGTCGCCTTTGAACTTCTCGCTAGTGTGTCGAAGCTGGCGATCCGTCGTTCTTCTTTATCCAAGTCTATGGGCGGACTTCGAGTTGCACGTATGCAACTCTGAAGAATTCGACGCGGGTTGGGTGCTCAAAAGATTGAAAAGGTGCCTAAAGCTTTCTAAAGATGCGTTACTGACGGCATCTTTGGACGTTTCGAACGGCGTCACGCAGCGTATGGATCGCGTAGTGCAGTGCCTTTTGGAAGAAGAGCATCGATGGGAAAGGATTCATATAACAGTCCTGGACAACTCAATCCCTTGGCCTATCCCGTCTATCCAATGTCAATCATCACTTCGGCTCTTACAACTTCGTGGAACAGCTCGTGGAGAGCCCGGAAACGATTTGAGTATTTGTATAGATGGTACCGAATCATCAAATCTGCGTTGCGTGAAGGCAATTGGCCGTTTCGCTTTTGTTGCGAGTGGCGATTTACCCAACCTGCAGCATATTGAATACATCCCAGTAAACTTACAGGGTGGCGGACGCTTTTTATCGTTCTTACGATCTGCGTCATCTATTGTGCAACTGGACATGTCTCTCAACATTATGCCCACGTCAGATCCCCAAACTATGGTCGTTTTGTCGCGCCTCGAGAAGCTGAATTTGGATTGCAAGGGGTTCCGCGTCGACCAAGCGTCCTTTTTCTTCAACAATATCTCGTTTCCCTCGCTCTCCACACTGAAATTGCGAAGCTGCCAAATCTCGGGAAACATATCTACCTGGATTGCCATTGGCGAGGCGTACCGTCGATCAAATCCGCCTCTTCAAAACGCACAATTTCAAGCGGTAGCTGGAAGCTCGACAACGTCTAGCTGGTCAGACGAATGTGTCCGGGAGTTCGCAAATCTCCTTCGTACCATGAAGCAACTGACACATTTGGACGTCCATGGTGGCCTCGTCACGGATACACTACTGGAAAGGCTGTCTCTACGAGACGGAATGAGAGCAGCTATTTGTCCGGAGTTGGAGTCGCTTGCTTTGGGATGCCCTTGGCTACCATTCCTTAGCGAATCACCTGTCATAGGACTTATCAAATCTCGCTGGGAAATGAAAGTGCAGTCCTTCAAGCTTTGCTTGCGTTGCAAAATGACTCAGCCTCATATCGGACATGTGCTCGAGGATGACGAAATTTTGAAATGCGTCAATCAAGGCCTCGAGCTTCTTGTCGCTTGAGGTGCGAAATCCGTTGCTCGTCATTCGAACTGAAATTTCTGACTTACATATATCTGTATATTTCCTCAAAATAGGCATAGCGATTCACGGATGCCCCGACGAAGCCACTTCGATCCTCAAAGAGTACTCAAGGACATTAATTTCATGCTTTCAGGAACGAATATCGTATTTAAATAGAATATTGTGCCGAGCTTTTGTCGTTAGGTTCGAGGGCGGTGAGTCTCGATTGCTCTTAGAGTTGTAAGCTCGCGGACTGACACCAACGTCGGACGGACTTTTCCCTTTGGAACTCTGGAAGGTCACGAGTCACAGCAGATGACCTTGGCACTTGCTGACGTTAATAATCTTCGGGAAAAGGTTGGTTGATAGGACAAGCCTTAATTTCACAGATCGTTCTCTGTATCCAGTTCCCCGCACGCATGCCACGCAAGCCAGCGAGTCTAATACTGCGATGATATGCACAACGGGAAAACTATGCCTAAACTTCGCGACATCGGTCCTCGTTGAATACTTGTTCCATTGACGCTTCGTCCTGCGCGCATAAGGATGACGTTCAGCGAGTCATTTTATATCACTTCCGTCGTATCAAAGTTTCGCGACTAAGTTCTTTCAGTGCCGACATACTCGCGTTCGCGGTAGTCAACTCTGTGGGGTCAATTAACGCGAACGATGCTGAATTTCAGGAACGCTTACTTACCACCCATCTTGGGTATTTAATGCACCTTATCCCACAGGAATCCCTCCAAGTCGCCTTGCAGAACGTGAACTCGAAGCTCATCATGCGGTCGTGCAATGCTTTGTTGCTGGCCTCTATGGCAATGTCCGTTGCGGCACATACTATCTTCCAGGTGCGCACTTTTATGTCTCTCTCTGTGCAAGGACTGTGGTTCTGAGCGCGTCGCGTGTAGGAAGTGTATGTGAATGGCGTTGACCAAGGCCACCTTACTGGTATTCGAGTACCCGACTACGATGGCGTATGGCTTTAATTTTTCTTCTTTATCAATATTCCTCACGTTCTCTTACAGCCGATTACGGACGTCACATCCAACGATCTCATATGCAACGGTGGTATCAACCCATACCACCAACCGATGTCGAACGCCATCATCACCGTTCCGGCAGGCTCTCAAGTTACGGCGGAATGGCACCACACGCTTGCTGGTGCGGATCCGTCTGACTCTCAAGACCCCATCGACCCTAGTCACCATGGTATGTCATACGCTCGGGACTTCATTGACGTGATTTTAATAGTGTTTATTTAGGACCTGTTATGACATACCTGTTCGTTAGACGATCACTCACGTCCGCTTATTCGCGCTGACATATATTGATTTGAAGCGCGCAAGTACCTAACGCAACACAAACCACCGTGACGGGCCTCCAATGGTTCAAGATCTGGGAGGATGGCTTCCAGGCGTCGGACCAAAGCTGGGGCGTGGATCGCATGATCACAAACAAAGGCAAAGTCACCTTCACGATTCCGTCGTGCATTCCGTCTGGCCAGTACTTGATGAGGCACGAGCTCATCGGTAAATACGACGTTTATTTCCAGAGCCTGGTATTTATGCGTGTGTAGCTTTGCATGGAGCCGAATCGTACCCGGGAGCACAATTCTATGTCTGTACTAAATTTCCTCTGTTTGATTGATATGCCCAGAAACTCACCTAGAACTCTTCAATTTTAGATGGAATGTGCACAGCTCCAGATTACCGGCGGAGGGAGCACGATGCCAGCAACCGTCAGCTTCCCCGGCGCATACAAGGGTGAGTTATAGTTATAAATATTGGTAGTTTGTTTCTCTAACGCGCAATCCGATAGGTTCTGACCCGGGTAATTATGGTTATCATCTCGTGGCGTTTGCACTTCAGGTCTGACGCTGAATAAAAGGAATCACCATCAACATCTATCAGCACCTGAACAACTACAC
Organism: Schizopora paradoxa; assembly: GCA_001020605.1. Lineage (NCBI taxonomy): Eukaryota > Fungi > Basidiomycota > Agaricomycetes > Hymenochaetales > Schizoporaceae > Schizopora > Schizopora paradoxa. The sequence continues at coordinate 85,395 of KQ085922.1, forward strand.
CGTCCCAGGTAAATGATATTCTGTTTCCATTCGTGTACATCACACGTTTGACTTATTCTGTCTGTCTAATAGGACCCTCGGTGTTCTCATGCAGCGGCTCTACTGGTCCTTCTTCCATCTCGTCAATTTCCCCCGCCCAACCGAGCACGTCGATTTTACCTGTCAGTACAGTTCAGTCGTCAACCGCCAGTAGCGCCAGTGCCACTGCGTCAAGTTCATCAACCGGCGCTGCACATTATGCTCAGTGCGGAGGACAAGGGTGAGTATCATTTATTTTATGCATCTAATCTTCCTCGCCTCATTTGATGACCATTCATCGCCAGTTTCACTGGTCCAACGTCGTGCGTTGCACCGTTCACTTGCACGGTTTCCAACCAATACGTGAGCTACTATTATGTTCTACAACAATAAAACATAGGCTAACAAGCTTTCTCACCGCAGTACAGTCAATGTCTTTAATAAGCTTGCGCGTCCAGCGTCTGTGTGCAGCTGGCTGTATTCACATCATGATCAAATATATGTTTTCGCCACTAAGGGAGTTCTCGAAGGCTCACCATGAAGCTATACCAAATGTCGAAGACACTGGTTAGGCGTCTAGGCGTCGAGTTCAATTGATCGTTCTGAATCTTTTTGGTCGAACCCGCAAAACCGGACAACAGTGGCACATCTCAATCGTAAGTTGCATGAGAGCATGAGTGTATTCTAAGGCTCGACCATGATTTCATTATATATACATCGTGACATTAGATCATCTCACAGGCAAAGGTCGAGTTGACTTCTATCAATACCCATAGGCCTTCAAATCAAGAATTCCACCCACAAAACCGGACGAGACCACCATTGGACCGGGAGTGCTTCGTCCGTTCTCTGAAGCTTCGACAGATTGTGTTCCGAGTCGGTGCGCATTCACGGTCCTCGTGATATGGGTCGTCCATGCTCTCCCATTGTGAACTCTGAGGATAATCAGTTCAGGACAAATGCACTTTTAGGCGATGTTAAGGTCGTCAGTTCCGTCATAACTGTCGTCCAATGATACGAGTGGGATACTCACGACAACTTGTCCGAGGATCGGTTGAAGGAAATTGAGGATATTGCTTTTCGTAGCGAATGCGACGATGCACACTATCCCCGTTGTCGCGTAGATTGCTGCACTTTCCACGACCATCGAAATGATGGACGTGTACATCGTCGCGTGATCTGCGCCAAAGATTGATATCACTGCGCGCCGCATGGTTAGCAGGCGGTAAACGACCGCGACCGTAATAAGGAGATTTAATGAGACGGTGAGAGCCCAGTACGGGAGTTCGAATTCGAAGGAAGCATGGGACCATTTCGAAGAGTGGGGTTGGGCAGCCTCAAAGGCGGAAACTATTGATAACGCTGAGAGGCGATCAGTTTCTGTAGAAGCTGACACTTCGTTTTCTTCTAAAGTACTCACATGTAGAAGCCGTGAACGCAAGGATAGGAATGATCATCACGAGAAGGTTCCTGTCCCAGACCACAAACATGCGGTACAGCTGTCACGCAAGGTAAGTAGGTAAGTGTATTGGTACTGAATGAATGCTGATAATGATCACTCACCAAGACGGCATCGGCGAGGAAATTAGCAGAGATAAATCCCCCGAATTCGAGAGTATTATATATGTTATTGTAGTGACCGTGATACCAAGCGACGGGGCCGCCAGGGAAATTACGATAGTCAATCCATACGAGTTCGCCGAATTTCACTTGAGCGGCGACCTGAATTGTACCCAAGCCAAGGAATGCGAAAAGGAGTATGGCGAATAACCAAGATGTCTTGCCCAATGCTGGTGCTTTGAATACATAGAAGAGGCTGATCGAAAATACAGCCAAATGTAAACCTGGAATGCAATCAAATTCGAATAAAAATCTTTTTTCTGCAAAGCAATTGCCAAGACGACGTACCGTAGGCCAAAGCTCCCATCGCGATCCCAGCAAAATTAGATCTCTCCGTCCATAGATCAGCGGCCGACTCTGCAACCTGCGTCGAGTTCATCTTCGAGGTCTCCCCTTTGTATCGGCGATTTCGAATGTCGAGGACGACGGGCTCGAGTGAACTAGATTTTACGCTGAGGAACAGGAGGGGTATCGTATTCACGACATCTGTTTTGAGTCCCCTTGATATAGGTCGCGAAGAAGCCCGAACTACCGCCCGACAGTCCCCCTTGAAGTATTGATGAACACCTTACATCAAACGGGTAGTATTATTGGCTCACTTACGAGGAGTATATATAGAAAACTTTGTCTCAGAGTTGGCGCGGTCTTCGCTATCAAAACAGAAGACGGCCAGAGTTGCACTGGTAGCTTTCACAGTTTAGCGCCAAAATTCGTTGACTTTGTGTGTCCAGGACGATATTTCAATGGCTTGACTTTTGAGCACAAAGCGCACATAACTGCAGTTATGTCATTTTATACTTCGGACTAGTCTTCACCTGTTCTTGATACTGGTGAGACAGCAAATCGGATTTGCCCTTCCCATCATCACGGTGACGCCTCTGGCTGTGCGACTGTTGAAGATGCAGAGAAAGAGATCCAAAGCAATGGGTTTTCTTCAGCCTTTGTGATACTTCCCAAGCTGAGACGCTACGCTACGAGCTTGCAAGGGTCGCCTATTCGTTTCTTCGACGGAAACGCGCTTGACGAATAGCCGTATGTTTTTCCAACGGGGTTGGAGTCGGCTCGGAGTTCAAGATGAGGTTCCCCTAGATGGTCCATGAAACTTCTGTCATCAGAAGCGTTTAAGCCATTAATGATCCTACAAAGAAGAGGATACGTGCCCAGAGCAAATCTATCATGGTGGGGTGATTCATGGATCCATGGAAAGGAAAGAAAAACATGAGTTTGAGGCGAGCTGGAAGGCGCGACACGTGTCATGGAACCCGCCAACCTCAGATATGCCGGTCCTAAACCGCCTTGGATCCATGTTCGCCTGGCGTAAGAACAAGTAGTTGAGACGCATATACTTACTCTCCGTTACTCACTAGTAGTCTGTCAGACTCACTCTCGCCAGATGCCATTCAAAATCTGATATTCGCTTTGAGACGTTTGGAAACACATAGTCATGAGACTAAAAGGAACTATCTTGTCACTTCTTGTGGATTTGCAATAATCCAACTTCGGATTTCAGTGTTTGGCATACTTTTCAAAAGAGCCTGAGTCCTCAAAGGCTAATGCGGGGGAGGACACATTGAGATCTGCCGCCTTGTTCGATGTTTCTATCAACCGATTGTCCCTATAAACTTGACGAGCACTCGTGGTTTCGGCCATGCTTCTTGTCCAAGCTCGTCCGCGAGCCACACGAAGGATGATCAACTCCGGACATATACACTTTGATTGGAGGGTTACTTATCGACCAGTAGTCCTGAAGAGAATGAGAAGACGTACGAGGACTTGCGCAAGAACAGGCTCCACGATATTTAAAAGGTTGCTTTTTGTTAAAAATGCAACGATACACGCGACTCCGATGGCGGCATAAATTGCTCCCGATTCAACGATGCAGGAAGTGACGGAAGTGTAAATCTTCGCATGATCTGCTCCCAGAATACCAATTACCGCTAGTCGCATTTTCATAAGTCGGTATGCCAGCGCAATCGTAATGATGACATTCAAGGAGGTCGTCAACACCCAGAACGGGAGTTCATATAGAACTGACGCATGACTCCACTTGCCAGAGTTCGGTTTGGCGGCTTGAAAGACGGCGAGGACAGATAGTGCTGTATGACCGATGTCCCGAGTTGCTCGTGAAACCATAGGAGAGAAGACACATACCAGTCGAAGCAAGATAAGCGGCCAAAGGGAAAGCCATTACGAGGGTGCTTCTATTCCAAATGATAAACATGCGATACAACTGAAATGAGTTACGTCATTGAAAGTGTACCTGCGACAATGAAATGACTGAAAAGACGAACCAATACCCCATCTGCTACGAAATTTCCAAAGATCAATGCAGCGAGGCCAAGAATGTTCGAGGGGTCGCTGTAATGCTTGTAGTACCATTGGACTGGTCCTCCAGTAAATCCACGATCGTCAATCCAAATCAACTCGCCGAACCGGGCCTGTGCTGCAACTTGTAACGTTCCAACGACGAAGAAACAAACTAGAAGCGAAAGGAATGGCCAAGAAATCTTTCCAGTTGCTGGCGCTTGCATAACGTAGTACATGCTATTGAGAAAAATAGCGATGTGGAGACCTACATGAAGGAAAGAAACATTTAAGATTCGAAGCTCGGTATGAAATCATGAAGTAGACCGCGTACCATAGAAAACGGCGATTAGAACAACACCGGCGAACAGAGAACGCTCGAGCCACAGGTCCAATGCTGTTTCTCCGGCTTGGGGAAACTGCATTTTGGCGATACAGCGACGAGGGATGTGATATCTTAATGAAAGCGCCTTTTATCCAGCTGTTCTGAATCTCTGAGAGATCTGTCTATAAGCTGCGGTCAAGGCCTCGACGCCCAAGGGCCCAGCAATGTATCATCCACGCAACGAGATGCGGAGATCGCAACAAGATGATTCACTGACGGGTTATGGTGTTCTTTCCTCTTCCAAGTACAAGAACAGCGGCGACAAGAGCGCTATTCGTCCCTCTGCGCGACGACCATGTGTGACTTCAACTGTTCGCGTTCGCATCTAATCAGATGGTAAACTCGGACGAGAAAACTTTATGTCAACGCACAAATTTTCCCAAAGTCTGTGCGAGAAGGCGGTGGTCAGGGGATGAGCGCGCAAAGTACAGCGATTTGATATTCTTTCACTGTGACCCTCTAAAAGCTCGCGGAATCAAGTTGGAGGATCCAATGTATCGCAGAGAAACCTTGGGGCCTGCGTGTCTTCGAACTTTCGGACGAGACAGCCGAGTGACCAGAGAACGAAAATTGGCATGATTTTCGCAACGTCATACGAGCACTTTCGTGAATGATCTGGCTTCTTCGTATAGGAGGCTTAGGTAGCTAAAATAGAACAAAAATGGTGCTCGTATCAGTTTTCTCAAAGACCCGTACCAAAATTGACTTGCCTAGCCCTGCCGCAGTATCAGATGGATATACCAAATGGCTCTAGAACGGTGCCGCTACGTGTCTGTGACTCGGGTCGCACGAATGCTGTCACGGAGAACGACATCAACGATAAAGCCAGGACGATTGAAAAGTTGAAGGAGGATTGTTGGCCCATGGATGTATAACGACAACATCTATCCTGTTGTATGGTATCTGTCATCGTTTTAGAATTTATCGACAAAGAGCCACCGTAAACTGGCGTAGTTGGTCGTGAGGAGTTGTAGTCAAGATGAGATTAGAGGTTTTCGGTTGAAGTCGCGCATCACTTCGGCAAACCCCGAGAGCAAAAGCAAACAGAAAAAGAAAGAAAATTGGTTTCGCAAAATTTCTGTATATTGCTCCTGTTCCATTCTGGAGACAATGGGCCCTCGCTATCTCGTTATCATATGCATACTACTACAGTTTTGTTATCTAACCCAAATCATCTATTTATGCTCTCCATTTCATTCACACTAAAAATCGAAACTCTCGAATGAACCATCTGAAGTCGAAGCCACAGCTGGAACACTCAGAGTTGTTTGTTTTCCCGGCATCACAGACATCGGCCTCACGAGCACTCGTCGAGCACTATTGTTTTCGGTCATATTTCTCGTCCAAGCCCTCCCGTAAGTAACTCGCAAGATTATGAGCTCCGGACAGATGCACTGAAAGAAAAAAGTCAGACAAAGTCAGCTGGGAGTAAGGGTCGAAGCGGTGATAAGAGAGACGCACAAGAATCTGCCCCAAAATTGGTTCCACGAAGTTCAGGATATTACTTCCCACTGCGAATGTGATGATGCATATGAGTCCGACGGCGGCGTAAATGACCGCGGACTCAACGATCATCGCGATTACGGATGTGTACAATTTTGCGTGGACTTCCCCAAGCGTTTCAACGACTGCCCGACGCATTCTTATGAGGCGAAATGCGAGAACGAGGGTGATCAGGACATTCAGGCCAGTCGTCAGGGCCCAGTAGGGGAGTTCGAACACCACTGTCGAGTGGCTCCACCTCGCAGAATTTGGCTGAGCAGCCTGGAAAACGGCAACGACGGATAATGCTGACAATATATAAGGCGTTTGGCATAATTCCAGAGAAAGAAAGAGGGCTTACCGGTTGAAGCAAGGTATGCCATTACTGGGATTATCATCACAAAGTAGTTTCTATCCCAAATAACGAACAAGCGGTAAAGCTATCATATTTTAGAGAGAATGAAGTCAAGTTCGGATATCGTGACAGAGGAAAATGTACTTACCAGAACACCATCCGCAAGGAAGTTACCGAAGATAAAAGTTCCTAGACCAAGTATGTTCGAAGGATCGTTGTAATGACTGTGATACCATGCAATAGGCCCTCCTGTGTACCCTCGGTTGTCTATCCAAACTAACTCGCCGAAGCGAGCCGCGGATGCAACCTGCAAGGTTCCAACAATTATGAATCCGATAAGAAGAGACAGGAAGGTCCAAGATATTTTCCCCGTCGCCGGCGCCTTTATGACAAAGTATGTGCTAACGGAAAAGACAGCCAAATGCAAACCTGTTAAAATCAAAAAGAATCATTGGTTATTCACGAGAAAGTACAGACTTCTTCGGAAAGGGACTGGCCATAGAAGACGCCGCTTAACACCACACCCGCGAAATTGGATCGCTCGAGCCAAAGGTCTGCAGCTGATTCCCCAGGCTGAGGGAACGGCATCTCGAAGAATGTCTAACGGGTTGAGCAAGAAACCATAGGATGAGACCTTTTATGCCTGTCAGCGAGGAACATGGCGACGCGATGATCTCTCACTGGCACTTGCACGCATCAACGAAGGGGTCGTATAACATGAGAACCGCCACCCCGACTCGATGAGAAAAGCTGGAATGGTACGCCCCAGTGAGACCAAAAGCGACGAAAAGGTATCTCAATCATTGATTTTGGAAGATGGCGAAGGAAAACGAAAGGGGCGGGCAGTGTCCTGATCGTCTTCGGAAGCCAAGGATAGCTCGGTCGATAGCTGAAAAGCTGATTCCCTGAGGAGTTACGGGAGCGAGCCAATGCCAATGCGAACACCTTCGAACGCGATCCGAGAGCGCCTGTGGGGATTCTAAAGCCGAAATTTACTGGTGTTTGTATGATTTTCGACTTGGACTTTATGCGCACCCTGACTGAGGACTGAGGAAAATCATGACTTTCAAGCGAGGAAATGACCCATGACGTTCATATCAATAAAGCACTTAGAACTTTCGTGTTCGTTGGGTGTTCTCGTACTCATGACATGTATCCACGCCTTGGTGTGCGAGATTTGGACCAATCACATAGAACGACTTTAGGAGAAACCCCGAGGATCTGATGCGGGCAATTGCAAATGAGCATAGTAGGATGTGAGGACACTGAGAAGGGATGGGACTTGAGATACTTACACACGGTTCTCATTGAACTTGAAGACGTTCACGTTGGCCGATTGCATGCGTACTTTCACCTGAGATTCCGATTCGGAATTCGATTACCTGCACGGTCATCGACCATATGCAGAATCAGGAACAGAACTCAAGAAGTGAGCATGAAGCAGAGACTCCTCACGTATGTATGCAATGTAAGCATTGAATAGTTGCGCTAACTATCGCAAAGGAGAATCCGACGAGTCTTTCTCAGTTCCTTGAGTAGGCCACTTGGAAGTTAAAGCGCATTTTGAGTGCCTCGTCGGGAGATATTCGTCAATTGTTCATAGACATTGACCTCGGTATGTACATCGTCGGCTCTGCATATCGTTCATCTCGAGTCGACCTTGAGTTTGACCGAATGGACTTCAAAGGTCAACCGATGCTCATTGCTGGGTCGTCTTCGAGTGTGCCGTAAAACAAAAAGTCCTATGAGTCCTGAAATTGAATTACGCCAACACATTGGTGAATTTCGACACTGACAAGATTTCGACGTACCTTCACCTTCATTTCATTTCGTTCACAGTGTCGATGGATGGTTGTGATGACAGTTGAGACGAACTGGCAAATTCCGAGAAGCTCCACTCGCGTCCGCGTCTCTGACGCGATTTACGCGACGACGACGACGACGACGACGGTGAACATCCTTCATCGACTCTCCTTGCTGGTGAGACGTATTGGAAAATCTACCAGAGATTTACCTCGCATCCATGTAAGCTGTCATAACAAGTTTCTGCTCGACCAGGTTTATATCGTTCCGTAGCCCAAAGCAAGTCGATGTCGTCGTTTGCTGCAAGCCATGTCCAGTCTATCATCTCTGCAAGTCATTCAGATGCATCCAAAGGTGGGAATCGAGTCAATGGTCTAGGACAACCACAATCTCTGGAGTCGGAACGTCTTTATTCGATGTTGGTCAATTTGAACGACCCATTGGACCATGACGCACTGAGACGAACTCTGGACGATTTATCGGAAGATTCGTCGTTGGCGACGATGGATTCAGAGGCTCAGGAAGATGATCAAGCATTCTTGAAGAAAATGCTAGAAGAGCGTATTCTCGTTGGAACGTATGCTCGCTCGTTGGATCTTTGTTTGCAAGAAGCCATAGAAGCAGATTCTGAGGCCGATTGGTGGGCGAACGTTGAGAGGTCGTGGAAGTCTGTGACGTTTTATCTTCTCGCGAGTGAGTCCATTCGACCAAAGTGATACTTCTGTTGAAGAGTGTACTGACTTCGCTAGCGCTGCCTGTGCGTCTGCAGAGAGCTTTACGCGCAGTAATCCAGGAGCTCCGAATCAGAAACATTCCGTTAACATTATCTTCTTTCACGCCTCGGTCCCTTCGCGAATTGTTCCCTCCCTCCCTCCATCCAACGGCCTTGACTACGGCATTCTTCCCTCATTTAAAGGAACAAGCGCATCTTCTTTTCAGTTCTCCGATCGAACTGGCACGGTTAGAATGCAAGCAACGGCGTCAAAAGCTCCTGCAACTAAGAAACGACCGCGCAAATGAACTGGGTGAACTAGTCTTGTTGAAAAGAGAAATAGAAGACGCCGTGAAACAACATTCCGATACAAAAGACGTTACCGTCAAACTTCAAGCAATAATTGGCGATGCCAGCTCTGGTTTAGAAGTAACGGGGGGATCTATCTCTGTATTGAAAACCATTTCCTCCTATCACGTTCGGATACACGTTTCTGAACATCAGACAATGTTCACTGCCTTACGAAGACCTTCGCGGCTTACGCTCTTGTGGCCACGTCTCGCTTTGCTACCGCCCGCGGGTGTTATTCTTTTCAGAGTAATATACGGCTCTCGAGACTCTATTGCGAAGTTCTACGATCAAGGCCTCGATACGCTACACGGCTTCTGGACCGGATACGTTATTGGTCCTATGAAGGACATACTCAACACTGTTCGTACCGGCGGTGACAACGAAATGAGAATCGTCAGTCAAGAGGGCGTTCGTGCTGATCTTGACGTTAGTCCTTTGAAATTTTCCGCTATGAATCTATATTAACGGGACGAAACTCTGTAGTCACTGGAAAGAATGGCACTGGCCTTGAGCAAGGATAAGCTCCTGTACAACGACGCTCAACTCGCTGCTCTTTCTGATCAGATTCGTCAGGGCGACCTGACACCTGTTTTGAAAGTGTACGAGGAAGACATTAAATCGCCGTTGCGTTCTGCAATCGCCGGATCACTCGTGCGTTCTCTCTTGATCCAAATACAAAAGGCGAAGGTAAGATTTCTCCAGTATTTCTTGCAATATGGTCACCTCATAGTTGTATTTCAGGTCGATTTGGATCAGGCGTTGTCTGGGATCGATAAGCTGCTGAAGTCACAAGAACTCACTTTTGCTTTTGTCGGCGTTGCTCCTTCGTTAGCGATTGTTTATGGCGCCGCGAGCTACCTCAGCGGGATATGGAGTGTTGGACACGGTAACAAAAAGTATGGAGGACGTCGGCGCCGAGAGGTGACCTGGCAAGCAATCAGGTACGCACACCGCGATACACAAGAGAAGCATCAATGTCATATTTATTCGGTGGCTTCTAGACGTGTAGAACGCTTGCTTGTCAATAGTGAACGCAAGAGTGTCCTCCATTCATCGCAGCCAGGAACCCTATCCCCTCTCACATCCGGCCTGCTTCTCATCTCAATTTCTCAGTTGCGGTCTTTTGCAGAAAACTGCCTACCTAGGAACTCCTCCGTTCGCGAAGGCTTTCTGGAAGATGTGGCGGATTTGGAAGATCCCGAACTCGGTCGAGACGAAAAACAATTAGTCGTTGAAAGGATGTGGCGCTCTTGGGGAGGATGCTTGGGCTGGAGAGCGGTCGGAAGAAACGAAAAATGAAGAAAAAAACTCGACAAACGACAACTCGACATTAGTGACATTCTCGACGTGTTAGTCTACGCGATCATCATTCATGAAATGCACCACTCTCTAAATGCTTCCTCCGTCACAACCGTTAAACGATATCAGCACCCGCGGGCATCTTGTATCTTTCTTGATTCCTGGCATGGGCATGATGTTCACGCGCCAGCTTGTTACTGGGTGGAGAGACTCGTTAGAGCGTATTTGGCAGGGAGGCGTGTTTAAACGTACGGGCGGTTTATGATACTTTCATTGCCCGTAAACACGAACGTGTCGTAAACGAAGGTGGCGACCAGGGCTCCGAGAATAGGCGCAAGGACACCTGCCCAAATCCAATATTGGCTTTGCGGAATTTAGCGCGCATTCACTTTCCAGACATTTCTCCAAATACGCACTGTCTGTAATTGAAGACTTCTCGACCGTAACCCACCATTGCTGTGAGGATACGAGGACCTAAATCACGAGCAGGATTGACGGCAAAGCCTGGGAAGGTTTTGAGTCGCTCGTTCGATCTCATGCATTCATAACATACCGGTTTGCGCGCCAAACGCGAGTCCAAGTCCGAAGAGGGTCAAAAAAAGTGCAAGGGGGAGCAAACCTGCAGGAGGTGGCCCATTCCTCTTGTCGGATACTGCAAGTAGAACGAACAAGAGAAGGAACGCTCCGATGAACTTTTCGAAGTTGCCTTCAGTTCCGAATGAGCATAGTCAATTCAGCTACCCACCTCTTCAAAGAAGGCAGATACGTTGGACAAATAGGGCGCCTACAGAATCCTTTAATTTCTGGCGCACGATATCCAACTCATTGCACATACCGCGTACGTTCCGAATAACGACGCAGTCCCGGGTACCGTCCGTATGCCATGTCCTCCCTCGAAGAGATCGATGGCACGATGATAGTTGGCGTACACGATTGCGGCTCCTACGATGCCGCCAAGAAGCTGCGACAAGATATAAACGGGTACCTTCCGCCAGGGAAAGCCTCGAAAGGTGGCGAGACTAATTGTGACCTGAGTTGAAGTTACAGTGATGAACTTCCGGATGCGGGGACATAAGCTCAAGTGGACGTACCGCAGGATTAATGTGACCGCCGCTAATTCCCCCCGATACCCAAGCTCCAAGCGCGATACCTATCGACGAAGTGAGCGACAAGTTTGTTGCAAAACAAATACTGTTACTTGCCTATACCCCATCCGAATGCCACGGCGAGATAGCCCTATAAGAATAATTCGTGAGCATGCCGTATCGATTTTGAATCCTTTTTACTGACGCCAGCAGGTGATGACGAAACATCTGGATCATTGAACAAGACGCCTTGTGCATTACCTCCACATCCAAAAAGGACGAGGAGCATTGTCCCGAAGAACTCTGCTGCAGGCTCGCGTACAATGTACCTTTCGAAGAATCATGAGCTTTACCCAATAAACGAAATATCGCGTACGCACCGGATCTGTGTCCATCGGTTTGGGAACTTGGAAAGCATCTCGACCTCTGTCAAAGGTTCCTCCGGAAATCCAAGAGAGCCGTGGGGATTGGCCTTGGTTGCAGCGATGTCTTCGTCGGTCATGACCTCGCGATGTTGAAGCATACGCTTATTCGGGGCATTGGAAGAAATCACAGACATCTTTTTACCGTTTTCACTGCCGGAGTGAATCGAATATTGCGCGAGAGACGAAGTCTTCAACGATGACCCAGGCGGAATCGTGGACGCACTCACGCAGCTTTATTCGAAGGGCCGCCTTTGGTGTCAGACTGGGCCATAAGTGGAGGACGAGTATTGCGATCACGTCTAGTAATTAGGAGAATGGTCCCGGGCTGGCTGGAAAGGCTAACTGTCGTGCTGGGATGCATTCGAATAATGGACTGAGCGACGCCATTTTATGTGGCCGATAGAAGATGGGCTGGCTTGAAGCGGAATTATGCCACTAATTTGTCGGGATACTTTAGGAACACACGTCCGTCTGAGCTGGGACACCGAAGCTCTCAGCATCGAAATGGGGAATGCAAAGAAATGCGGATCGACGCATAACTTGGTGGATCGACGGTCGTTCGCTATACGAGCACCAAGTAAATAGTACGAAGCATGGCTAATTCGACAAATAACACTGCGCGACGCCCAAATTCGAACACCATTTCAAGCTCAATTTGACGGTGCGCCAGGCGGTTGTCTGTGGAGTACTGAGAAACAAACTCACTTTCGGTTCCTGGTAAAACAGTGCGAGCCTCTCAGCGTCCCATGCTTAATTTAGCCAGGATTTAGTCAAGGAGTTTACACCATTAGCATCCGCAGCTCTTTGCAAGATCCTTGCGACCTTTGTGACACTGAACCTCACCCGGGCCACCATCGAGCCTGTCTTAGCTCTGCGAAATGAGCCAGGACTCAAGAAATGTCGTCGCATATCAACTTGGGGGATAAAGCTCATGACGTGATGACGGCAACGAAATCCGCATATAGTGTCGACTTTTGTTGAGGCCAACTTCTGCTGACGCGGGAATGGGGAACTGACCGAACGACTGATCTGCGCTTTCTATGATGACGAACTCAAGGTTTGGACAAACCAATTCCGTTCGTGGTGAGTCGGACTTCGAGTTCAACTTCGGATTCGTCGCCAAAGCATCGAGGATCCGACCAGAGAGGGGCACGTCTCTAATCGCGAGATTAATGAGGGAAGGAGTGAGGCGAAGAAGGGAGACGATCTCCTCGTCTCGCGCGAGGTCTTCCGCCATTTCCTCCGTGAAACCATAGTGTATAGTCAAGTCCTCGAGCTTCCTTAGACACTTTACGTCTGACCAGGTGTGTAGAAGATTAAACAAATGGATAGGGCTGAAGTTGTAGTCGAGTATGAGCTTATGCAGCTTTGGAAGATCGAGGCGTTTAAAAATCTCGTTTGCGGTGGATATGGGATTCTCGTTGAACCTGAGATGCATTGAGACCAAATTCGGCGCGACGGTAAATGGGAGCGCCGGTCTCTGAAATGTATCCACTCGCACAGTATCGACTTGAAGATCGAACGTGATCGTGTCAAGAGATGGGAAGCGCCGCAACAATTCTAGCAATATTTCTCCTCGCATCCAATAATTCCCTGATGACGTTGTCGTCAGTAAGGTAAGACCTGTAAGAGAGGCCTGGGGCGGGGTGCGCGTGTAGTTCGTAGATAGTCTGACTTGCCCTGTCAGATATATTGTCCTTAATCGAGGAGACAATGAGATGTCCACAAAGAACTCTCCGCCGGACGTTTGTGTATCGACAATATCGACGACCAATGATTCGAGGAGAGGCGCGTTGATGATCATGTATGATCGAGTCGGGTCCAGATCCACGTCTTCGCAGCATATGCTGAATTGTCTAAGACGCCGTTGAACCGGCATGCTTAGCGTCATTTCAAGGACTTGATGAAAGGATGTGGATGAGTTCAATGAGGGCGAGTGAATGTCTATCGAAAGAGGGAGGTCCTGCGATCGCGAGAGATAATGACGATACAGAAGAGTCATCTTCTCGTCGTTTGGTTTATCAATGAGCTCCACACGATCTTCGAATGGATCCCAAACAAGTTCGGTCCAGAGATTGGGGTCCGACAACGCGACGTTCCTCCAAACGCGACACACTTGCGAGACATTTAGCATGAACGAGCCATGTGGGTGATTGGCCACGTTGGACGGAAGGCCCAAGAGGAAGATGTTGTGAAGGACATCGTCGTAAAGGAATTGCGTCCGCGGGTTGTCTGGTTTGTCGTTGAGGACGAGATCGTGAACGTGATTTCGATCCCCCATCGATGTCTAAACTGTCACTCAGCAAGACAACGGGTGGACTGATAGAGAATTTATCGTACATAATATCGCGGAGGTCTCGAACGACACCTTTCGTCAGGATGATGATGATCGTCGTCAAGAAAAGAAGTCAATGAACATCGTCCACTGGCAGGGGTTGACGCCTCAGCACAGCTAAACACAAATTCGCGGCCAAACAACGCGAGCTTATTCAACTTTAGAGCGAAGCCTGAAGGCGATCGAACAGCTTTAGACACTATCTGTCATACACTAGACTACAACAAAGACCTAACTTTTACTCGGACATGCCTGTAAATTCATTCAATAGAAGAGAAACACGGTGTTTTTATCACGTACCTATGATTCCACAAGCGGCTCGACTGCCTGCGTTCCCCGTCTTCAGGCTTTCCTCATCTCCGCCTTTTCCAAGGTCATCAGTTCCCTACAGTGCAGCGAGAAGTAAGCGAATGGAAGAGAAGCGACGTGAGAGTGAGCACTCACTCCGTGTACAACGACTGCCCGTCCTATAATACTGAAGGGACCGTTCAGATTGATGACTCTGTCGGTGAATTCAAATTTCGCGACTCCATCTGAATCTGACTCAATGTTTCCCAAATCCCCTACATGCCGCTCGTTTGAAGATGGTGCGCCGTGATTCTTCTGAAGTGGATTGTAGTGAGAGCCCGTTGACATGCATCCGGAGGATAGATCTCCAAGTGAACTACAAAATTCCACCTCGTCAGTGATTTTAGGACTGATGGGGCAGAGTTCAATAGCGTACTGGATGTGGAATCCCCTCTTTGCTTTTGGGTCCAAGCCGTTTATCTCCCCGGATATTGTCACAGGCACGCTTGACGAACTCTGAGCGAACGTCACTTTGCCGGTCACGTTCGACTCTCCTCTCAGAATGACCACCGCCTGTTTTCGCGTCACAGGATGAGATGTTAAGGGAGAAATTTGAGGAGTCTTTTGAGTATTTGCTAAATTGACAGTGATAAGCTTGCGCACCTTCTTCACAGAGATCATCTCGGCTCCCAACTCGTTGGGTCCCTTCGCGCCTCTCGAGATGAACCACACCCAAGCGCCCAGGAAAAATACAGAAAACAGGATAATCTTGAGCAGACTCCCTGGCTTGGATTGAGGAGGAGGCTTCAGATGACGAGATTTGTCGTCCATGGTCGTGGTGGTTCAAGCTCAAGTTATGTTCACGGTGCGTAATCGACCACGCGCCAATTTCGCTGGTGAGATCGACGCTTGAGTTTACGTCACACAACTTGCTTTCTGCCTTTTGGATCAAGACGGGAACTCTAGATCCTATATACTACCTGTACAAGCTTAATTCATAACAATGTTGCTGCAATATGGACGAGAACGCTCTAGATCTTCTTAGGGCTCTTTCTTCTCGATCACGACGCCGACTTCATCGTACGCATTACTTGTCGCTCGGCCCTCTTCCAATTCTGCATCATCCTTGGTTAGGTCAATAGCGTCCGCTGTATGCACCGCCTCGTCTTTCGCTGTAGTAGGCTTCGCCCCTCCGAAGAATGCGCGAATGTCCTTTTGAGCGGGGTCGTGTGCTGAGCTTCCGATTCCGCCACCTTGACGCTTCTGTAAATTGATGAGATTGGGTAACACTGAAAGTGATAGCGAAGGAGAACTTACAATATTCTGTAGATGCGAATGTTCGTTGACATGCGTTACACGGACTTTCAAAGGGATATTTGACCCAGAGTCTCCCTTTGCCTGCTTGTAAATCTGGGTTATGCGTGACAGAATCTTCAAGGGCGAAGAACTTGCAGCAGTATCCAGCGTCACTCTTGTCCAAGCGGTATTAAGGAGTCCAGTCCAATCGCTATTGCTCGTCTTGAAGTGATCCAACCTTACCAGTGCGGACACGAGCTCGCTGATGCACAGACCATGACTGACGATAGCGATGTGTATGTCTTCTTGGCCATCCTTGACGTAGGGTAGCACGATGTCCTTGATAGCACGTTCAGCTCGAACCTGCAGGTCGTTCAGGCTCTCGCCGCCGGGGAAGCCGTCTTCGCGGTTGTAAAGGATCGGGAAGACTCCACGCTCGTATAGTTGATCGCGAGGCAAGTCCTTGTCGACCTCGCTGACGCGGTAGCTCCACGGTTTGCCCTCTGCGACGCCGAAGTGCTGCTCGCGCACGTCGAGGGAGACGGTCAGTTCCGGCTTGGGCTCTGGTTGTGCGTCCAGGATGGCTTGTGCGGTGGAGAAGGCGCGCTTGAGAGGAGACGCGTAGATGTGGGTGAAACGAGTGCCGGTGGTGGCAAAATATGCCCCGCATGCTTCAGCTTGCTGCAAGATCGCAAGAAATTCAGGATGTTGTTCTGATCTCGTCGCCGAAGCTTACGTTCATGCCTTCAATGTACACGTCAGAATGCTTTCGACTCTCAGTTGATTGATTGCGCACCATGATTGGAAAGAGGCGCATCTGCCCAACCAGCCCAAACGGCCCTCTGCAACGTCTCAGCAGGAAACCGAACGGATCCTCGGTCAACTTACGAGGTTGTCCATCGACTCGCCATGCCTAACCTGCATCATAGAAGACCCTCAGCACGTCCCCCAGGGTATTTCAGATCGATCTCACTTACGAAAGTGACAGTGATCATGTTCTGGAGGTCGGAGATGTTCGACGTTCAGTCGAAGAAACTCGCAACCACTTATATGTCGAGAAGTGACTCACCGGCAACGCACGTCCGACGTGTAACGCACAGCAGAGACACGTTCATACCGTGCATGTGCTCGTACGCCATCGGCCAACAAATCTATGACAAGTTGGAGGAGATCCGAACCGTTATTCGTGGTTGTGGTGCACGTCGTTGTTGGTCATTGCGTTTGCCGGACGCGTCCAAACGCGGTTGACTGCGTCGAGGCGGCCATGCTCTTTCGTCCCGCCATCCCACATCCTGATTCGCTCTATTCACATTTTAACTCAAGGAATCCTCAGAATTACTCAGGAGGGCGATAAACTTGATCCTTTTGACGAGGAAGACGCGAGACTGAGCCCCTGTCCTCGACTAGCGGCGACGGCCACGTCCTGAACGATGGCGATGGGTTCATTAGAGACGCGTTCCAGAGACGTGCAGGAGAAGACGTTCTGCAAATGGTACGCATCATGTTCATGGAGTTGATATGGGATAACTTGATGTGATTGATTAAGGCTGAACACGAAACTGGAATCCAATGGTTACTCGCCGATGGCTTCGTTAGTGAAGGACCTTTCTGACGGCGTGAAGCTCATTCAACTTATGGTCGGTATCATCATCTTTACTCTGCACGAAACATTGCTTAAATAGACCTTTCAATAGGAGATAATGGGTAAGCTCTACTACCGTAGCTTGATTGGGAGTTTGAGTTATTGATCATCGTCCATGCTAGGTGATACTTCACTTGGCCGGTACAACAAGAATCCAAGACTACGCATACAGAAAGCGGAGAATGTCAATTTGGCATTGGAATTCATTCAATCGCGCGGTGTGAAGCTCACGAACATTGGTCCTGAGGGTATATATTCACTACCACCTTACTAATGACCATCATTGCTGACATGCTACAGACATCATCGACGGAAACATCAAGCTCATCCTCGGAATGATATGGACACTTATCCTGCGTTTCACAATTGCAGATATTAGGTATGATTACTTCTCCAATATGCTCGGGAATTTTGATGCGATGTCTTTACAGCGAAGAGGGTGTATCTGCAAAAGAGGGCCTGCTTTTATGGTGTCAGCGCAAGACAGAACCGTATCAAGAGGTCGACGTTCAAGACTTTTCGTATTCATGGGCAGATGGACTTGCCTTGTAAGATCTGCGTGTCTTGTCGCCTCTTTTGTGGTCCTGATGGGTTTGTAGATGCGCATTGATTCATTGTCACCGACCTGAATTACTTGACTACAATAAATTAGACAAGGTAAGGTCGACTTATGTCTCTCGTATAAACCTAGACTAAAAGCATATACTTACAGAGTGATAGGCACGGAAATACTCGGTTAGCGTTCCGTGTTGCTGAGGAGCAGCTTGGTATCCCTGTGAGTCGAATAAGTCTGATATATAGAGGTAAATCTTAAGACTGAGTATTTAGCAACTACTAGATGTCGAAGATCTGTGTGATGCTGCTAAGCCAGACGAACGCAGTGTCATGACATACGTAGCTAGTTTTTTCCATGCATTCTCGTCTGCAGGTACGTTACCTCGCAGTCAAAACGGTCTTGCATCTCACGACATGATTTAGATCAAGCCGAAACTGTATCGCGACGTGTCGAGAAGTTCGCAGAGTTAATGCAATCCGTATGGTTGAGTAGAAATGACTACGAACGACGTGTTCGCGAGGTATTTGTCCTCCCTTCATTCCTTTCTTGCACCATCGTTTGATAGCATATAGTTACTCCGTGCGCTATCAGAGAGGCAATCTGTTTGGGCTTCATCACGATTCGACGGCACATATGCCGACGCAAAGGCTCAATCTGCTCAATTCCTCGCATACAAGCAAACGACGAAGCGGACATGGGTTACTGAACGTCAAGATGTTGCGACACTCTTCGGAAATGTGCAGACTAAGTTGCGCACTTATGGGCTCAGAGAGTACTTTCCACCCAATGGCTTAACACTAGCTGTACGTTACGAAACTTGCGAATCCACTACAATACTGACGTCACGTACCTTTGTAGGATGTCGACGAAGCATGGAATAGTCTTTTAGCTTCCGAAGCAGACCGTTCAAGAACTATTAACGCGCAGATTCGCCAGTGAGCTTCTTCTACGCTTTGTGCTAAATATATCTGACAAACATGCTAGGATAAAAGATACACTGCGCAAATCGTTTGCGGATCTTGCTAATGATTTTGAACGACGATTGTATGGGATATCTTCCGAGTTAGCGGCGGTTGAGGGCCCTTTAGAGGTACGCAATTCTTGACGCATCTCTTATATAGTGTTCCTATGTTGAAACTGAATGTTTAGGAACAAAAATCACAAGCGGAGGACCTCCAAAGTCGAATACGTGGATTCTCCGACACGCTCTCTGCTGTTAGACGCGCAGAGGAAGAATGCGAGGCGGCCAACATCGATGAGAATGACCACACTGTGTTCACCTCTCAGGATCTGGAATTTGAGCTTGAGCTCGTCCAGCAAAGTATCGCAAAGAAGTTATCTTTCATCGACAACCAGGTAGGTACCCCATTGATTGATCGCCGGCAATGGCTGACATGTGTTCTGAAGGTTGTATCACGCAACATGTCCAACCTTACTCCTGCGCAGCTGGAGCAGTTTGAGAGCACATTCAGATACTTCGATCGCGATGAATCGAACATACTGAACATCTCGGAGATGGCAGCAGCGTTGGCGAGCTTGGGCATTGTGTATCCGGTATGTCTACCTCAAATATGCTGATGTGTGATTTCTTAAGTCTTCGTTTTAGGATGAGGATCTTGAGTTGATTTTCGAGCAGCTCACTCAAGACTACGGGTCAGTCAGTTTTGAGGCGTTCATCAATCTATTGGTTAGTGTACTCTACTTTCGTGCCTTGTCAAAGTCTAATGATGCATTATAATAGGTCGACATTACGGAAGATCAAACATCACCCGACCAATTACGGGAAGCCTTTAGAGGCATTGCGGGAGACAAGGTTAGTCCTCTTTACGTCTTGGTTTGTTTGACTCCCACTAAATGCTGTATTAGCCATTTGTGACGGAGCTGGACTTAAGAGTCGCTCAATTACCAGCAGCGGCTGTTGAGTACCTTCGCGAAGCCATGCCTCGATACGCGCCTCCTTCTCCCATGGACACCAGCACCGACGGAATCAACGGCGGAGGCGGCGGAGAGGCGGAGTATGATTATGAAGCATGGCTGGACAAGGTGTTTGCACATTCGTAGCGTTAATGATAGTATTCCTATCTTTCCGTTTACCTTACTCGATTTCTTCATCTTGTGTATTTTACCAGTCGTCAAGGGCATAGATCATCAGCGTTAGACAACTTCTAGCTCCCTTCTCACACATCTCATTCGCGCATACTGTTGTATCAGACCTTTCCTTTGTTGTTGTATGTATGCGTATATCATGCAAATCGTTGCTAAAATGTGTTACAAATCCACAAATTACATGTAATCTTACACGAAGGGGATGATGCGAAAATTCCAAGAAAACAACAGTGTAAGAATTGCAGGGTATTAGAAGAATGCGATCAAAATGCAAGTTCCAAACTAAACTGATATCTAACTATGTCATTAGCAAGCTCGTCTCAGAGTGTATAAAGAATAAATATGTCGTGGAGTCGTTATGAAGTTTCGTGTTTACTTCGAGCGAACATCCATCGTGTCAGCCACGAGCGCGTTTCTGGGACGGTCGCCTTCTCTTTCTCGGTCTCCTCCTTTTTCTTCTGCTCTTCGGAGACCTGTACCTCCTCTGCGATAACCTCGTTGACGATGGCATCACGAGCAGAGACGGCGAGCTCAGAACCCGATCCGATCCCGCGAGCTGGTGAAGGTTGCTGCTGTAACGACCGCGCCCCAACCTCCAGAGCAGTTGAGCTCGCCATCGACAGTCGTGACCGAGCTGTGGCAGGACGGCCACTCAGCGCGGATTCTGTCGGTGGGGTAGAATCCAACATCGTTGCTGACCTAAACCGTCGTATTGGCTCCTGCCGAGAGAATAATGCAGAGTGGCGAGCGAAAGACATGGTGGAAACGACCGACCCAGAGCGTCCTCGCCCGTGGGTTGGTAAAGAGTCGTTGTTGAATGTGGTTGGCCGTGCCAAGGGAAGGCTGGGCTTTCGACTGCTGACAGTGCTGATGTTACTTTGTTTCCTCGTCATTGACAAGCCACTCGATTTCCTTAGTCCGATTAAAGACGGCCGTTGCTCGTCATCGGCGTATTCCACGTCGCTCTCTTGGTGAATATTCTCCACTCGTCGGGCAATCTCAGGCGGAAGATCGATCTCTTCATCACCAGTGAGTTGTCTAGGAAGCGGATAGTCGTCCTCTAACTGGTCATCTGGCGTAGATGTGAACACCATTGGGATGTCTGCGAACCCAACTCCACCTTCAACGAGCTCTCCAAACTCTTCGTGAGCGGGATCTGTTGTAAGAGATTTATGGACATCAACCGTATCGTCTAGGTCCAACAATCCGACTGGATCTCGAGGCAACCACAGGTTGTTGGGAACAGGTCGTGCGTAGTACGGATTGTCGTATGGACGATCCAATCGTGAAGTGTCGTCCCAAGCAGGATGCTTGCTGTGGGGCGTGACAAGCGGCTGTCTGCTCATCGTTCTCGTTCTATCACGTACTGGTTCCGGGCTAGAAGCCTTTGGAAATCCAGTGAGGTCGGGCATGGACCTCTGCATAGTTCCTGGAGAAGGACGAGCCGCGCTAGTCTCCAGCGGATCTACACCCTCCCCATTCCACGAGTGCATCCGGTTGAAATTTGTAGCAGGGTCGTTGAAGGGATTCGGCTTGTGGCCAACACCAGGTCTGTTCTGTTGCCCCAGTGCGGAGTAATCAAATACGAAGTTTTTCTTGAGCTTCCATGTCTGAGCTTTCACCTCATCGATGACTTCGTCAATGAACCCGGGACCGTTTCCGGCGTTCTCCTGGGTCACATCTGGCTCTTCCGACTCTGTGGACGGCCGAGGCGAATGCTCTTTTACGCCACAGACTTCTCGTGCCTCATAGATATCAGCTGTTTCCAACTTGACGCGGACAACACGGGTGAACCTAAGCGCAAGAAAAAGGAGCTTAATTGACACTCGTCATCCAAGTCAAAAATGCTCACAAAAGCTTCGTGAGAACAGTGACCGCAATCAATACAGCGGAAAATCCGACATGTATTTCTTTCTTGACAACGGCGCAGAAGCCGAGAAATATGACCTATGGATTCCTTAGACGATTGCAGTTTGGTGCCAGAAGTATTCTCACCTGCGCAAGGATGAATCCATCGAGGGTGTAGCGGATAATGCGAACAAGCATTAGACTTCCTTCGGCCTCATAGTTTTTCGCATAGACGTGGATGAGCTGAAAAGTTATTGAACAGATTGTATCTACGAGCCAAATCAAAGGGCTGACTTGATTTCTAACGACCACTGTTGAACGACATTGTAAGTAGGGATAGAATTCAGAGTGCACACACATCCTTACCGTGCTCAATGGAAAAATAAAGCAAGACGAAAGGCGTCAACAGAGGATTGAGGACAGCAAACACCGCAGTAATAATGATGATTAAGACGTGATTAGGAAGCCAATCTGAGCGATGCAAATTAATACAAGGAATGGAAGCATTAGCTGGTGACGTTTTGATGAAGCTCACAATAATAGTTGAAAGTGCGAGGCCGAATTCCAACAGCTCGCCGCCTGGGAGTAACAGCTCGCTTTGTTGCCGGGTAGACGATGAGGGGAAGCTACTTAAATGTCAATATTTGGTACATTATGAGGATTGATAGAACCAACCCCGACTAGAGAATAACGTTAGTCGAGAAAATTTATATGACAGCACGTAGAGAACCCACATAACGCGAGTTCGAGCCCGCCGTGCAGACCTGTTGTGAAGATAACTATGGATATTGTCAATTTAAAAGGAGAAATTTGTATGCTTTATCCACGCACTCCAGCCAACGTAGAAAGGACCGGCAATCGGGAAAGAATCGCCAACAACAGTCAAAATATCCAGCGAGTTCTTGAAGGAGGTGAAGAAAGACTCCAGCGCTGTCACGCCTACGCAGAAGAAGACCAGAATGTTCGCAACCAAGAACTTATGGTATCTTGTTAGAATGAGGTCGTGAAGAGCCGAAAGGGTGTTGATCGTGTGAGCCTTCTTCGCAATGAGAAGGAGGATGACCGGTACGAGAAGCATGAGACCAGAGGTCAAGACAGTCGGAAGAAGCGAGGAGATCAAGTCTTGAACTTCCTCGTGATTGTTGAGGTACGTTTGCTACAACGAAGTGCATATAAGGATGGAAGGAGATGGAAATACGGCAAACTACGCACCAAACCGGGCCAAACGTGACTTATATTTGATATACTGACCAAAGCCACCAGAAGTGAAACGGGGATAATCCAGACAATGGTGAATACCCTACGGAAAGATAGTCAGCAATGATGAAGCAAAGTAAGAAGACATGATTACCAAACGCCCAAGTTGACAACCCAGTCTTTCAGCAGCTGAATCGTGAAGAAATGAGGGAATCGTAAGTGTGCATGATTATATCACGTACCTCCGCTTTGAACCGCGACATCATTACTCTTACCCAGTCGATATCCTCATAATCTGGAGCCATGGTCACAAGGCATATCATCGGGTTTGCAGGGTGTACTGCCAAATAATTGACAGCACGACGAGCGTCGTCAGGATGTGCAAAGGTCACGAAGGCTGTCGAGACTGGTTCGTACTCTTCAATCGACTTGCTTCTGTTCTCCGCAATCAACTTGGAGAGAAAGTCAACCTTCGCGGTATAGTAGTCAATCGCGGGCACAGTCTTTCCGCGGAAGAGAGCGGACAGATGTACAAGAGGTTGGTAGGGATGAAGAGTTGACCTTGGAAGCGTGTACAAGGCCTCCCAGACAGTGGACTTCGGCGTCTCGGAGACTTCAGACGACGGACCGGTACCTTTCTCCTTGTCGGTGGAAGGACGCAAAATCGGGAACGAGTCTTCGAAGGGAGCTTTCAGTCTCGAAAAGAGCCCAAATCGATCCGACGATGAGGACGGATGCTTCTTCCTCATGTTAAATTCTTCAACGTATGAGCCAAGCGTAGTGACAAGGAGATCCATTCGAGCTTCAGGGGAGAACTCCTGAAGGCCCTCTTTCTCAATGTCGGTGTCTTTTCTCCTATGACGAATTGGGTGCATGTGATTCAGAATTCGTGCGGTTCTGGTAGGTCCGAATTCTCTGACGTCCATCTCCTCCATTACGGCCTTCAAAACATTTTTCGCCAATTTTATGTGTGCCGTCTCCAGTCTTTTGAGCATCTCTTCTCTTCGATCCAACAGAGAAGCCAGTTCTGTCATACGTCGAGCCAAAAGAACGCGCTGTATTTCAGGCTTGATTCCTTCTTGTGCTTTGTCGCTGATATCTTTCTCCGGTGCGCTCGCGTCTCGCGAATGTGAAAGAAATTCCAGCTCTCGGACCCGATTAAGAAGGTAAGCTACCATCCTGTTCACGAACCCCGGCTGTCTGCCTGATGTTATACCCAGAGAAGGTTTCGCAAGTGGCTTGGACATGTAGTGTTCGAAGTATTCGCGTAGCTCCTTTTCTGAACGCATCCGTTGGGGTATATTCGTCACCATAACCGTCCGGAGCTTCAATCCTCTGTTGTAGTTTTCGACCTCCAGTGGCGGCATCTCGTGGAAAGGGTGTTGGGGATGGGGATGAGGCTCATGAGGAGCCTGAGACTTTCCATTGACCTCACGACGAGCTCGCTCTGCAAGTCGCTCAATGGATTTCGCTCGGTATCGAAACGCGCCACGAGTGATCCAAACGAGGGTGAACACCCAGGTTGCGGTGACCCAATACACAAGAACTAAATGGATCCATAGGAGATCTTTGCCTTTGTTTGTTGACACTAGCGACGAGATGAGAGCTCTTGTCATGGACTTCGTGGAATACTGGTTGTCCGAGAATGTAATGTGAATAGGCAGGAGGATGACCGACGTCGTGCAAGTGTGCAAAAGCACAAACCAGACTACTCTAGTCAGTTCTTTTTTCTAGAGGTGACAAAAGAAACTCGTAACTTACAACAACCACGAAGAAACCGGTTGTAGACAGTCGCGTCCATTCCTCGAAGTTCATGAAGCCGAGATTCCGGAAACGATACGACTTCCTTGACCCATGAAAACAGCCACCCTCGAGGAGAGGGCGGTGAGGGATTTCTATATGATTTATGAGCATCTAATATGTGTTGGAAATAAATCGCGAAATGACGGACTTCGCCCAGGATCTTCCTTGGAATAGGCTGGAGTGAAATTGCATGTCAGACGTTTTGGTTTTGTTTGAACGGGGATTTTGCGACGCACTAGCCAAACTGCCATGACTCTACACTCCCCAAAGGCTCCTCTCGACGCTTTCCTCGTCTCTTCCTCTTCATATATTCATGTGACGCGGTACATATCGTAAGAAGTCCAATGGCGAGGACCGTTTGGTTAATGAGACCACTTTATGTTGAAGAGAAAGAAAGGTGAGACTCTCTCATATTTACAGTGGAATAAGCACACCTGTAGTCTCTTGAAAATGGCCTCTGTTGGACCGTCGCCATCCCCTACGAACAGAGGGGTGGAAGATGGAAGCAAGCAACAAGTTTGTTGCTTGCACACGCTCGCCAGATGATGCCTGCCGGAGCGGCCCCACTCTGACATGGTTTCCATATACGGTAATTGATAAGATTACACCGCTTAGATCTCGGACGAAGATCAGGGCTTCAGCACTTCGATAAATGCACTGCGAACTCGGCTACCAATCTTAAGCTTTTGTTGCCTTCACTTTTGCATTGTGGTTCGTCTAAACGAGATGCTTCAAAGGTAAGTAGCCGTCTGATAGTACAGGAACCCGTCATGGTTGAGGTCAATTTGTTCGATGTAAATATGAAACTTCCTTATCCCATGATCGTGATAAATTGGACGGGTATGGTCGGTAACCGCGAAACAGAAAGAGTCAAAAGAGTCGTTCAAGTTGTTTGAGTTTGAATTCAAGCTAGGGAAAACTTGAGCAAGTCGTTGTGCCCTTCGGCACATGTACACTTGAAACAGCGCATTTACAATCGAATAACGGACCATACAATTTGATAGAACTTTACGCCAGGATCCAGCACCACTAGGTCTTCCCTTTGTTGCTCCACCACCTTCGCCTCGACTTTCACAGTTCCCTTCGCGAAAACCTCGCCATCCCACATCTCTATCCAGCTTGCAGCGGAGTGGCAAAACATGCGATTTCCGAGGTAGCCAGGAGCAGGTGGGGGTGCCTCCGAACGAAATCCCTTCTCCGGCCGACTGACGTGAGCTCCGAAGATCATTGAACCCGGGGAAGGGGAAAGCAGTGATGCAAGGCTCCTCGCGAGGTGAAGCTGCTCCGCCTCCGTGAAGAGGTGGAAGAAATTCGACACATGGATAAACCCGATCTTTCCTTCTAGTGGGACGAGGCTCGTGAAAGTCGGCTGCTCCCTGTGCACGATATCTTCAGCTTTTTGGTAAGATATTTCCCCCTCTCTAATGAATGATTCGTCCAGTACGTCCCCGGAGATGAACTTCACAGGCAACGACTCTTGCGTAGACCTGTATAGCTGATGGCCAATCTCCCAGAATTCTGGAGAAAGAGAAGGACATGAGCAAAGGAAGTCAGCACTGAAATAAAACAAATCTGCTGACCCGGGCGAATGTCCGTGCATATGACGTCGCGGACAGGAAAGCCGTCAGCCACGACCTTACGAACGTCCGTTCCAACTATAGACATTTATCTCGTCAGAAGCGAAAAGAATTCAATTGTATGGGAAAATCACAGCAAGTCCCGACATCGAGGAAGAGGCATCCTTTGTGTTCCTTCGCTGTATTCAAAAACAAGCGGTAGGTTGGCAAATTCGACACCTTTAGCCTATGCGAATAGTTCTGTATTGAGATTGACGCGATAAGAAAGCTGGGCTACTCACTTGACAAAGTCGAAGCGCCTGATACAGGGGTAAGGGAAGACCTTCAGAGAAGCACATTAGTGAGTGAGGAACCCATCAACTGGAGGGTGATAGATGCATACCTTTGCAGCTTCGGATTGAATTTTTAGGATGTGTTGCTCCACAGCACGTACACTGTCCAGCTTTGTTTCCGCAAGGAAGAATTCGATTGCGTCCGGGGTAAGTACGAGATCCACATTCTTCGCTGTATCTGCGTAGCCTTCCACGTCCTCCTTTCCGTTCAAAACACCTGTTTTCGCACAATCTTCTGACATAACACTGGTTATCTGGTGCGGGGAAGGTGGCGTGGTTGGTGCAATCCAAGTCCAGTAGCTTTAGTAGCACGATGACCAGTGTGTGATTCAAGTTTTCAATCGGAGACGCACGCTTGATGAGGAGTTCAAGACTTCGAAGTCTATTCAAAAGCGGGATGCCATCTTCCGTTCTGAATGCGAGGGCCATTGTAGGTAGGTTCAAGATAATTGCACATGCATCGTCCACGATAACAACATCCTCGGCATCTCACGAGATTCCATTGCGCAGACTGGGAATCAGTGGGAACTGTCTTTAACATACTGGGAATAAAATGATGAAATCGATGAACACAATCAAGGAGCGCTTACAAGTGAACGCAGGGTGTAATTTGCGATGATCTCGTAGGAATTTGTGTTTGACAGAAGTTCAGCTCCCGTGCCTCTTGAAGTGCCAAAGGACACTGACACGATGGGTGAGCTTCTGGACTCAACACAGGAAGCTTCCAGTATATTCAGGCCCTCGAGTCAAGCTTGTAGAACGTTATCCAGGAAACTTGCGACGAGTTAGAGACCAAAACGGACGTGGATGGTTTTCCGGATGTCCGAGTCGAACTTTCCGAGTCGAATGATCCTCGAGCTGAATTAACCAGGGCATCGGTTTGGGAGCGGAGATAGAGCATCCAGATACGAGGTCAAGCTGGATTTCCTGCAGATTTTCAGAAAGCTGATACAACGAGTCCATCGACGTTTTCTGTCGTCTCGAGGGACTGGGAAAGATGAAAAGAATTTCGAACACGATTACTTACGTAAACCCACGTGGAGCTTCGGTGGAGGAAACTTGGATGAAACTTTTGAACGACATGAACCAAGCTGGAGCTGTGTGACCACAACTTCGAGTCTACTGGTATCAAGGACGTCCTCAACTATTTTATATGGCACGGAACAATGCGTATGGACATCATTACTCAGGTCTCACTGCTGGCAAGATCTCAGGATCTGGGAGGCGTGCCCTTTCTCGACGTTCGATGACAGTCGGCGGACTGGACGAACCATAACTTGAACACGACGAAAGGATCATAGCGAAGATCCCTCACAATGCCTGTGGAAGCGGCTTTGAATTTCAGAAATCTTGAATTACTCGGAATCATCTCACAAGCTTGAGGTTTCGAGAGCTTAAACTCTGTTCGTCTCACTACAGCCTGGCACTGGCAACGCTTTGAATGGAACAGCTTTTGGGCAAGCTTGATCTCCCCAATAGTCTCTTCAATGCCACTGGAAAAGGCGAGAAGGCTTAATCCGGGGCCGTAGGCTTGCTCATCGACTTGGATATTTTTACGCGACGCTTGGCATGACGCCAACTGTCTTCCGAATCGCAGCAAAGGTACGATAGAGTGGTACCCCAAGATCCCAAAGCGCCTTCGATGTAAACTCTCAGATTGATGAACGAGCTGCGAAATCCATCACTGTACATTACCAACTTCTGACCGGGATCAATCGCTGTATTCAAGGATGAATTCGAACCCGGGGCCTGGATATGACTTGGGAGGCCCGAAACGCCTTGTTCCTCGGGAATAAAAGCGATACCTTACAAGATATTATCGACGGATCTCTCTGGCTCGATTTCACTCCACGCGCCTCGAAACTCCATTTTACTCGAACTCAGAGGCGAAGGTCGAAGCAACTTTGGCCACACACTTCATGTTCTATTTCGAGCTCAGGGATTGTTCGTTATTTGCTCAAGCGTCTGGCCACCGACGCATGTAGCCGACAATAGAGGGCACGACCACAGGTAATGCGCGCTTGGAGCCACAGAACGCGCTTCGCTTAGGCGGACGGGCCACTGACCCCTCGCAGAGAATAAAAGGCGCATGTTCCTCGTTTCCCTCTTGCTCTGATCTTTCACCACCATCGTCTCTTCGCGACCCATCTGTCGAACAACTTTGAAATACCAAATCTCAACAGTGCGTTTTTTTGGAATTAGTTGAATTTAGGATCTTCCTCACCAACTTTCATTGCAGATTATCCCCCATGTCGAGGCCACCGCCAGTCAGCGGTCGCCAAGTACGCCACTCGAAGTCGCTGGCTTACGATTTACGAGATCCAGGAGCCCTTCGTCGCTCAACAGCTTCACACTCGTCCGGGAATCGGCGCGAAGCTTTGCTGTCCATTCGCGAACCTGTACCTCCCGGAGTTTACGATGCGGGGAACGCTGCTATACGAGCGAGGAGGAGCCGGGCGGGTCTGCTTCCCTCAGAGAGGGAGTTACGGGAGGAGCTAATTCGTCCGCGCATGTCCTCATCCGCGATGTCCTCCCTTTCCATGGCTTCTTCCCAACTCAGCCAGTCTGCTCTCTCGCAATACAGCCAGCCCAGTCAGACCTCGCCTTCTGTGTACAGTCAATCGAGTGCCTCTACTCAACACGTTGAGCCCCTCCGCCCCCATTCCAAATCATCTGCGCGACGCGCAGAATGCATTTCAATCGCCGCTTCGGACAGGGTATTCGAGGAGATACGAAGTTTGATCCTCGTGTATAGCGACTTGCGCACCAGCCTTATCTCGGAACCCAGGAAGCGCATGTCCTCATCAGACTTGAAGGAGGCCGCGAAGCAATTCGCTACTTCGTTGGATAATTATTTGCGCGTAATCAGAGCATTGCCTGAACCCCATTCTGAGAAGGCTCAAGAATTAATGAAACGGATCTCTGACTATTGTGGCCTCCTCGCCGACACGGCCTGTGAAGATAGCTCCGCGATGTCGAACATCATCCGACTTGCACTAGAGAACTGCGCGGAGTTGATGGAAGACGCATTCCGTTTCGTTTGCGATGCGAAACCTCTCCCTCCTCTCCCTCCGACTGGCTCCAAGAAGATCGGATTCTCTACGGAATGGATGTCCCTACCTTCTGTCGATTTCGTGAAGCTTGGTCGCTCTCCGAGTCATCTTCGTCCACGCGCCGACAGCTCTACGAACCGCGACTCCCCTCGCCCGTCAAATCGCTTAGTATTGGAAGGCGTTGGGTCATTGGAAAGAGTCACCGACATATACGACCCTCTATTCGACAAGCCTCGGGGAGTGGCAGGTTGGGTGGCGGGTAAAGTGCAATCTGGCAAGCAAGCAACCTCTTCTGACGAAAGCATCCCCGATGTAAAGCACTCGCCGACTTCATCGAACTCCAGCGCCGTTGATCAATCCACCAATGACCTAGATAACGCAGAGGACAATGCTGCACATATCAAAGCATCGCTCCGCGATACGCATGCGCTCATCGAAAATCTCGCTCCCGAAATCGAACAACAACGTCGCACAGACACCCGTTGCATCAACTACACGCCAGACGGAACCAAAATAAAAGCAATAAGCGAGGAACAGCTCGCGCTGTTAATCTGCTATCCGAGCGCGGACCCAGTTGAGCGGCAAATTGTCTTGCGTCTTCGCCATTGGTGGTGGGATGCGGAGGGCTTTTGTTCAGAGCTCTGGCGAATCTTCTCTGGCGAACTTACAGATCCCACCATGCCTCTCGAAGACCCCCGGCAAAGTGTCATGGCCATCCTCGAATTATGGATAAGCGTTTTTATGAACCCGTCGACTGTGGTCGCAGACAAACCCAGCCTAACGGATCTGCTCCGCAGGATTGCAGAAAGCACCACTGGCGCTACTCAGCTAAAGGCTCGGGAGCTTTTGTCGACGGTCAGGCGCATGAAGTCCAAGCAGAAATGCGAGTCGGAGCCGGCCGTCTCTCTGTCTCTTCATTTTGACGAAGATGACGACGTCGTACGTTCGGAAGTGCCGGAGGCCGACCAAGAGGAGGCCAAACGTCTCAGGGACCAGTCTAGGTCGTCGAAAGAGTCGTCATATTCATCGGACGCAGATACCTCGCAAGGAGATTCCTCGAGCATCAGGTCTTCGAGCTCCTGCCAGACCAGTGTAGAGTCGTCGGTTTCGGGGACACAAGAGGTTTCTACCGACTCTGATGCAGCTAAGGATGACCCCGTCAAGAAGAAAATCGAGCCCCCCGTCCGGATGGCTCGAAAGCCTAACACGATGAAGCTGGGCGACAATGATATGATCCGAGATCTCGCCCAGCAGCTGACACTTTATGAGAATTCACTCGTATGCGCGATGGATCCCGAACACGTTGCTCGATTCAAGTTTCTAAAGGATGATGTTGTTTGTGGTTTGGCCAAAAGGATTCTGAAAGCTCAGCAAGTCTTTCTCGACCGACTCGAGGGGTGGGTTCATTACGAGTTCTACACTCAGA
Source organism: Schizopora paradoxa (assembly GCA_001020605.1). Lineage (NCBI taxonomy): Eukaryota > Fungi > Basidiomycota > Agaricomycetes > Hymenochaetales > Schizoporaceae > Schizopora > Schizopora paradoxa. The sequence continues at coordinate 116,693 of KQ085922.1, forward strand.
CCAGCCCAGCGGAACGGGCTCGCGTCTTCACTGCATTTGTTCAGTTGGCATCTGTATGTTCGATTCTATCTTTCTTCGATGTTATTCTTACAAAATATCGCAGCGCCTCTACGGTCTTCGCAATTTCAGCGCTGCACAAGTCGTCACGAACGCTTGTGCTTCGTACCGAATCACCTACAGAGAGTTCGGTCAGTTCCATGTTGCAATGCGTCTAACTTATAAGGTGAGCTTGGTATAAAGATTGTATAAATGCCTTGCTGACCTTCGGTATGTTGTTTAGTTTATCGACGACGATGTCATTGATCGCCTCGAGGATCTCGATAACTTCTTTAAGTCGTTCTCGAAGTACTGGTCCCGCATCAAAGAGGATACGCGACCTCTCGTGCCTCATCTTTGTTCGTTCATTTCTATTCGCTCAAGGTCATATTTGCATCTGACCCGTTCCATAGCGTCGATACTGGGAAAGTACATCAGAATTAGCGAACTTAAATCCAAAGAGGTCAAGTCGTCCGTCGACAACAACACGCTTCTTGTGAACTTTGAAAGATATCGTTCTTGTTACGAAATAATTCTCGGTAAATCCCTTTCGACAAAATTTCTCATCAAATCCTAATGCTAATGGGTGCCTTTCTCGGTAGATATGGAGTCCGTACAAAGGAGGTACGACATTCCTTGGAACGAGCGAGTTCAAAAGGATATCAAGAGGACGTTCGAAAGGATGGACACCTCAAGACCCGACTTGAGGCCCATAAGGTGAGTTTTACACGTTCCCTCGTGCCTAATCCGCGGCCCTAATGTGAGTCGCACAGGAAAACTTTCATTGCCGAAGAAGATAATCCGAATATCGCTACGTGGATCAAAAGCTCCTATCGCTGCAAAGGGGATCACAAGCGCTCGAACTCGAACACCTCCAACGAATCCGCTCGGTAACAATCTCCCAAGGACGACTTCGTCCGGAACGATGCTCTTCTCTTCTCCTTTCCCCTTCAACTCGTCGACGTATTCTCGAAGCTCACACTCCTTACTTGGTTTCTTTTTCACTCCGTGTGGCCAATATTTTGCTGCACTTCCCGTTCCTTTCCTCACTCTAGTATCTTATTGCTATCTATCGCTCCTTGCTTTCGGACCCACCTTCACTCTCTTGATTGCTCTGTAGTTCGTATGACGTTTCTGCCGTTCGCTCGCTGATCTTCGAACTTTCATCTCTTCTCTCAACATTCTTCATTCGTTTTGAATCCGCTTTTCCCTTGTATTCTCGAACCACACACTCCTTTCTCCGTCGTCTCGCCGTTCTCTCACTGCACAGTACATGTACGCACAGTGTAGGTTCTATAGAATCAATCCAGCAAGTTGTATATTTAGCCACTCACAATATCAAGTCAACAGTTTTGAATAAAACAAGCTGAGCACAATGTCTCACTGGCAACTTTCGAAATCGTTACTGCTTTTTGCGCTTTCGTGTGCCACGACTGACTGTAACCCCTCGACCTCTCGTCACCGACTTCCTTCCTCCTCGTTTTGGTCTGGCCGACGTGTCTACCGGGATTTGTTAGATAGAAACTCCTCGTCAAACCATTGCACGAACCTGGAGAAGCTGCGTCATCTTCGTCTTGAATATCTTCTGTCCCTGCATCTGTCGCGGTCGCAACACTCGCGCCCCTCCTATCACTCGGTGTCTGAGCGTTTCCCCCCTTCTCATCCCCACTCTCTTGTGTCAATGCGCTGCTATCACTGTCTCCACTTATCAAACCGGCCAAGTCAGCTTTGCTTGCTTTTCGTTTTCGCCCTCGAGCGCGTCTGGGCTCGGATGGGGAGTGAAAAGGGGATGATGGCGGGGAGGGGGAATCTCGCATTCGACGTAGAGCGATGAGTTCGTCCATAAAGTTATCGGGTGGGAGAGTGAACTCCGTTCGGAAGAAGGGGTGGAATGCTAGATTATCGTCCGAACCTGGAGTTGGGACTGGCTGAGGCGTCGAGGACGGCGACTCGCTGTCATCGTATTCTCCTTCCTACAAATGTGAATTTCAAATGAAAAGTGCATAAAAGCAAGAACGTACCAGCGCCTCCAGCGCCTCTAGATTAAAACAACCATCGAGTTTGCGCCATATACTCTCGACCTCGACGTCTCTTCCCGTGCCTAACTCGATGGCTCTCTGCATGGCCATGACATGGAAATGGCGATGAATCCCGACAGGTCGCGCTCTCATGAGAGCTCTGAAAAAGAATATCTCTCCCTCGACAGAGTCAAGAACGTCTTCATTGTTTAGTGGAAGGTTGTCGCCGTCAACGTCCATGTTGTGCTCGTTGAGGCGAACGCACTCGCCGACGCTCATGAATTGTTCAATTACGTAATGAAGAGCCGAATTCAACTGCAAGCTCTTTACTCGATTTCTTCGATCTACTACTGGCTGGAAATACTCTACACTCAAGTAGTTTTCCAAAGCTTGTGTTCCCTCCTCATATCGAAACTTACAATAAAGTGTTTCGAAATGATTCCCCTCTGAAGCCATTGGACGCCCCAAAGCAGTAACTAGACGGCGATCTCTTCGGCACACGGTCCGCAAAACTTGTTTCTTTGCTCAAAGGATCGAAAGAGCAATATTAGTCTGTTTGCCCATAAAATGCTAATACAGGACAAAGATGCGCCTTTGATGCTCCATGATGGAGGAAGAACGACGGCGCGCAAGGAGCGCGAATATTGGAGAGAAATTCAGGCGGATCTCCAGGTTCTGGTACGTGATTTTTCCGCGCTAAACCTCTTCAAGGGTCGGAAATAATAATTGCTCACCATTTGACCACCACGTCGTCGCTGACGACCGTCGCTCTTTTCCTCGTCTATTGACAGCTCTTCCGTCGCTAGCAGGCCTCGCGCAGAATCCCTCAAGCTGGTTTCTCTTTCTCTTACCAGCATGTCGTGGAAGTTGGGCAAGAAGTCGCCGAAGGCGTCCAAGGCGAGTCTTTCTGCTGAAGACAGCGCGCCACGGTCGACGACGCCAACGCCTGGCAATCCGAACGGATCGCAGATTCAGTCGGGCCTGTTGACGATCCATGTAGCATCTGCGGAGGGTCTCGTTTTACCAGCAGGCTCTGGTGTACCGCCCGCGGTCAAGTCTGCTCTCGAATCATCAGAGGCGCAAGTCGCCTCGTCCGTCTCCCCCTCAAGTGTTGTGCAACGCAGGAAAAACAATAGAGATAGTATACAGAGAGCCCAATGCTGGTGGTTGCCCTACGTCGTCCTCGAATTCGATGTCAATCAAGTTCTCATTACACCACTGGGAGGAGACCTTGCATCGCCGGTGTATATGTTCCAAGCTCATTTGTGAGTCGACAGACTTCGTTCTTTAAATTTTAAGCTTCTGATACTTTCATAGCGATCTGTCTCGTCCATCAGAGTTATCGATCTCAGTTTATCTTAGAGCTGAGCGTCCGAAACGAGGGTCTGAAGCTGCTGACATTGGGAATGATATATTCATTGGGGGGATTTCGTTCGCACCGGACTTCAACAACTTGAACTCTCAACCGGAATGGTACAATCTGTCAGGTGGAGCTGGAAAAATTCAACTTGGGATGTCTTTTGAACCGAGCTATGTTAGTCTCTCTCGTTCTCCGTCAACCGTAAAGAATTATAATTTTCGTGTCGGATATTAGGGTCAATCACTGAGCATCGATTCGTTCGAACTTCTAAGAGTTATTGGGAAGGGTAGCTTTGGCAAGGTGATGCAAGTCCGCAAGAGGGACACCGGTCGGATTTACGCGCTGAAGACCATCCGCAAAGCCCTCATCGTCTCTCGGGACGAAATTACTCATACTTTGGCTGAGAGACTGGTTCTTGGCCGTGTCAACTGCCCGTTCATCGTACCGCTCAAGTTCAGCTTCCAGTCGGAACAGAAGCTTTATCTTGTTCTTGCGTACGTCTCATTTCACAAGTTGCTTAGACTATCAACTGAAATTTGAATCGAAGCTTCGTCAATGGTGGCGAACTGTTCCATCATCTGCAAGTGGAACATACGTTCAATGAAGAGCGCAGTCGCTTCTACACTGCCGAACTCTTGTTAGCATTGGAGCACCTCCATGAGCTCGACGTTGTTTATCGGTAAGTCATGCATCTTTGCACCGCATTCCTATTTCTAATGTGCCGTTTTCAGTGATTTGAAGCCGGAGAATATCTTGCTTGACTATACTGGGCACATCGCATTGTGTGACTTCGGGCTTTGCAAGTTGAATATGAAGGGAGACGATGTGACTAACACATTCTGTGGTACTCCGGAGTATCTTGCGCCAGAAGTCCTGAATGGCAGCGGATACAGTACGTTCTTGTCGAGACACAGTTCTTTCTTGAAGTAGGCTGACATGAAAACTAGATCGGAATATTGACTGGTGGACGTTGGGCGTGCTATTATACGAGATGTTGTGTGGATTGCCCCCCTTCTATGACGGTGAGATAAATCAGGCTACTTGCACTTGAAGATTTGGACTGACTCCTTGTACCATAGAATCATCTAACATCATGTACTCGAAAATCCTAAATGACCCGCTCCTTTTCAACGATACCATCGGCGCGGATGCTCAGAGCATCCTCACCGGCCTGATTAATCGTGATCCGTCCTCCCGACTGGGTGCCAACGGTGCAGACGAGATCAAGCGTCACCCATTCTTCCACAGACACATCGACTTCAAGAAACTGCTTCGCAAGAAGATCCAGCCACCGTTCAAGCCTAAGGTTGCAAGCGCTGTCGTAAGTATCCTTTTCCGATGCCCTTGTTGTTGAGGTGTAGATGACTGATATACTTCTCTGTAGGATGTGTCCAACTTTGACAGCTCATTCACTACTGAGGTTCCCCAGGATAGTGTCGTGGAAGGGCACCAGCTGTCGAAGACGATCCAGGAAAAGTTCGCTGGTGAGTATACCACAAAGTAAAATCGATCGTCTGCTGACCTGAAAGCGCAGGTTTCTCGTACGATGGCACCAATATTCAACCCTCCCCGAGCCCGTAATCAATCCATTCCATCCAAATTTTCCGGTCGTTTCGTTTTTGGTTACACGTGTTGTCTAAACGGAAATCTCATTGCATATCAACATACCCACAATTATGATTACTTCGGAGTACTTCTTGGTTTATATTCGCTTTTCGCTAAATAATCATTTACAAGTCACTCATGCATGTACTCACTCGTTCACAATTCAACTTTTGAATCGTTCTGCCCATTTTAACAAACGGTTTGATGGTCCGGCCCGAGTTCCGACGTACTTCAGCATGACACTTTCACTTCAACCACCATGTCGCGATCAGCTTGTCTGAACTCTGTGCTATCGATCGTTGACGATACACTAAAAATAAAGCGCGACAAGCAGCTTCGTCTGCTGAACTCTTCGTCCAGAATAAATAGATACAAGTTTGTAGTGAACCTCGCTTTGGTGACTTTAGGGATTCGGTACAGTGTGCCCAATATCTCTTCTGACATCGCTCATTCGAAGTAAAACCTTGATCTTTTTAATCGTACAGGGGAAGTTATCTTATAGATACATTTGTCGTTGAAGAGCCTGAATCGGCGTTCATAATTATCCTGGAAGCTCTGAACAAGGTATGGGGTCGCCATGAGATTACTATCGTTGATCTCACTTTCCTTCAGGCCGCACCAACGATTTTCAGCGCTTTGAGAGTGGCATATGAATCCGAATCTGGACAGTGTTTCTTGTTGAATCGATCTGTGTTAGCGACAAATGCGACGAAATGGTATAACGGCACTTGCGTTCTTCTCACCGATGAACCCTCGGTGGTGAGTTCCATTTTTCTACAGTTTCATTCAGCACTTTTATGCTGAATGGAAATGAAACCTATTTAGATGGAACTTCCCCCAACGCTACTTCGAACTGTGCAAGACCTCCTTCAATACTTTGAAGATTCAAGCCATAGCATTTACCGTTTTCCGCCAAACCTGGGCAGACAAATACTCATTCCGCTCGCGGGAGTCTTGCTTGAATACCCAGTGGCGTATATGCCAACCTCAGATGAACAAACTATTTTCCTCCCTGGAGTTGCTTTGGATGTGTATCATTGCACTTTGTCTCTCGAATGTGCACACGATCTCAAGAAAGCAGCGCTACCCAACACTATCGCCGAACATTCATTATTGAGGTTTTCATGTCCGGTTTGTGTAGGCGAATCAAACAAACCCCTCTCCCCTTCCAGCATCGAACGTCAGGTTGGCGGCCTATTCCGAGATCGTCTTAGCCTTCTGGAAGACAAATGGACTCTAAAAATGTCGCACGAAATCGTAACTTTGGATAGGGTTGCATTGTAACAAGGATTTTGGCGATGATATACAACACGGATATTTACAACGTTAGCACGTCATTCGACTTCTACATTGACTATTTTGATGTCCTCGTAGGGTTTATCGTGTTTGTTGACCTTCACATTCTCGATGCCATGGATGACCTCGAGGCCACGTAAAACACGTCCGAAAATCGTATGCTTGTTATCAAGCCAAGGTGTCGCAGTGGTAGTGATGAAGAACTGGGAACCATTCGTGTTGGGACCAGCGTTAGCCATGCTTACAGTGTATGGCCTACAAATACATATCAATTAGCATCCTAACGTTCTGGCACTCAAATACAATTCAAGACGCACCTATCATGCCGTAATTCACTCGTGAACTCGTCCTCAAACTCGTTGCCCCAAATACTCTCCCCGCCAGTGCCGTCTCCCAGAGGATCACCCGTCTGTATCATGAATTTCGGGATGACACGGTGGAAGAGGACGCCCTCGAAGTACCCGCTCCTCGCGTGTCCAACGAAATTCTCAACAGCTTTTGGAGCGTGTTCAGGGAACAGACGGATGTGGATGTCACCCTCGCTCGTATGGATCGTCGCTGCGTGCGCGATGGGCGAAGGCCCAGTTGGACGGGAGGGAGCGACCGCAGCGATGGTCTGTTCGTCTCTTGTGGGGCGCTCGTTGAAGACGTCACGATCACCCTGATCTTTTTGGTCTCTGTGCATCGAAGTCAGATATTGTGAAGGGAAGGTATAAGGTGACAACTGACTCTGGAGCAGATCGAGTAAACATGTAGAAGCGTTGCTTCTTGTATCCCGTGCAGAACAGCGTAGGGTCTCTTAACTCCTTGCTGGCAAGGATCGGATTCGAGGACGCGGCCATCGCCTAATCAACTCTTTCAGAAATGCGACTGAATACTCTGCCTTACAACTTACCACGGTCGTGAAACCCTTTTTCGCCGGTGCGCCTTGATAGAGGCTTAGATTCATCCACCGTACTGTTTCGTCTTTGCCCAGAAGTCTGACAACACGATTCGTCACGGTGTTCACCACTGAATATAGATGGTCAGATCTTGTCTCATTGACTTGAAGAATGACGCGCACCTTTAATTCCAAGCATCGTGGGGTAAATCACAAAGCTGCCACTCTCATCCCATACTGCATTGATCCAGCGCCCCGGGATCAAGCCGTCCGGTCCTGGAAGCTCCAGCTCGCGATCCGCGGCTAATCTACGCCCGAATTCCATGTCATCGACGTGATATATAGCAGTCCCAGCTTGCTGCATTTCTTGTATCGCGTTTAAGGACTCGTCGTACTTGCGTGTCATCTTTGCGGAAAGAAAGGAGAATATGCGGACTTGTCTGTCTGGGAGGGAGAAGGTGACAAACGAGCTTGAATCGGGAGAGAAGACGATTGACGTCGGACAACATTTCGACTTCATCTAAAGTCAGCAGATTTCTACAAAGACTGGACGAGCTCTTACCTTCTTGAACTCGTAAAGGTCTGTTGCGCTTTTGTACTTCCATATGCGTTGGCATTCCTTCGGAGGTTCGAAAGGTTCAGTTGGTTGCCAATATTCAACAAATCCATTTTCGTCGGATGTAACTACCGTGTCGTATTTGTCGCTGTACTTGAATCCTGTCAAAAGTTTGCATAGTGGAATACAAGAAAGAGCGGAACTCACTGTCATAATGTGAACAGGTGCTTTATGTAGGTTATTGACGGAGGTGAGAGGTTTCGCATCTCCTCGACCGTCGAGGATATGAATAGTGCCCGTATCGGCTTCTGAGCTGGGATCTTGTCAGCTTGGAAAGTGAAAATTGTATATGCACATAACTCACATGGCAAGAAGTGCCTGAGCTTGACCACGACGATGCACCCAACAACAGGCTTTCGGAGTAAACCCAAGCTTAATTTGATTAATCATATCTGAAATTTTTAGTAAGGACGCGTGAAGAGAATGCTTTGCACACACCAAAGTTTACCACATCAAACACCTTTGCTGTTCTATCATCGGAGATACTCGCAAACAACGTTCCGTCCGCGCTTGCAGTCACTCCAGTGACTTGCGACAAATGTGCCCGATAAAACTTGACAAATTCGATGCCTACTTCCTGCTTCTTCCAAAGCTTGAGATATCCGTCAGTCGAGGTCGTGATAACGAAGTCTGTTCCAGGAGTGACTACAACGAAATTGATGACATCCCGGTGCATAAACGACTTCGAATACCTGTCCGAACTCGGAAGATGCTCGAGATAGAGCTTCTCGTGAGGCAACACTGAGGAACTTTCAGATACAGTACATCTTTCAAAGCAGTTTACTTACCTTTGCGTTTCTTTCGAGTACCATTTCCTGATGCCTGGTCCGGCATTGGCATCGGACCAACGTCCTCATCGCTGTCTTCCCCGCTGTCGTTGTTGGCTTGCGGCGCGGGGTCTTGCGGCTTAGGCCCATCGGACTTCATCTCTCCATCTCGCTCGTGCTTTCCTAGGACCGTTGACGCGTCCGACATGTTGTTGCAGCACGTCGTCGGCGTGTTCGATGTCAACGACCACCTCACGAGCAAAAAGTCGTGTCCGTCGAGAGCACAGCCGTAACCCTAACGAGCTCCAGAGCAACTTTGTTTCAAGCTGCATTTGCAGCAAGTTCAGCTGATTTTCCGCATTTTTTGAGAAGAGGCAAATAGAAATTAATACATGAGATTTTCCGTGAACGAGCAAAGCTGCTTCGACGACAATGTTAGATGTTGCAAGTGTTACGACTTGAAGAAACGCCATATAAGGAGAGCGACGTCAGAGCGGAGTTGCAAACTAGGGTCACTGTTTCGGGATCATCTGCCAGTGGAGAGGCACGCTACAACGTCTTGCCAACTTGCCATCACTTTCCCCCTCACAATGTCTGTTTCTCTAAAGCCAAACGCGGCGTTGGGCTTCAATCGTGAGCTATCCAGAATAGTCTGTTGATTGATGCTGAACAATATTGCCCAGGTCCTCTGACGCAGCTCGTGAAACGTAGTCTTACCGTGACCAACAATAATGATCAACCAGTCGCGTTCAAAGTCAAGACGACTGCGCCGAAGGTCAGTGGCTCACATTTTAGCTTCGAGACGAAATTCTAACAGCAAACTGTCTGTTCTCTTCAGCTCTACTGTGTACGGCCAAATTCTGGGCGTATAGAACCAGGAGAGAGCGAGGAGGTGCAAGGTTCGTCATGCCATACGGTTCACGCGTGTACGACTCTAAACTGTTCTGTCGCTATATTACAGTCATGCTCCAAGCAATGAAGGAGGAGCCGCCTTTGACTGCGAAATGCAAGGACAAATTCTTGGTTCAGAGCACCATAATAACCCCGGAGAAGGAGTCTATGCCTTTGCATGATTTCGTGAGCACATTTCAGCCATGTTGCTGAGCTTCGTTTGGATTAACTCTTACAATAGTGGAACAACATCGAAGACAAAGACAATTCTATCCACCAGCAGAAAATCAAAGTCGTCTACCTCCCTCAACGGGACCAGGATCTCCCCGAAGAGGATGAAATGCCATCATCCTTTGCGAACGACTCGGTACGATATACCCTCATATGCATTTCATTGTTTAAGGTATTGAAACCATGTTTGCAGCGTTATCAGACTATTCGCGATGTACCCCCGAGTCACATCTCCGAGGCCGCGGGATATCCTTTGCCTCAGGAGCCTCAAGAGCCTCTTGACCGGGCATTCTCCCCAGCTGCGGGTGACTACGCCGTACCTGCTGAAGAAGAAGAGATTTCACCACCTGTCCACCACCTACCGCCTCCTCCTCCGCCACCCGCCATGCCCATGCCACAGCATTCTCCGAATGAAGATGAATTGCGCAGCCAGCTCGAGGGGGCTCAAGCCGAAATTGAACGCCTTCGTCTCCTACTATCATCCGTCCCCGAATTGGGAGCAGACTCTGAGTTGAGACGCAGAAATCGACCTCAGTCTGAGGTAGGGACTACTGTTCTTTCGTCGGCAGGCGAAAGCGACGTGGGCACTGCTGTGGAACAGGCCATAGTGCACCAGGAAGGAGTGCCACCAGGGATGGTGATCGCCATCGCTTCCGTTGTTTTCCTTCTGACATACATCTTCTTCTAACGGACGAAAGGGACTTTCCGGCTTGAATGTTGTCGGCGCAGTTCTCTTTGTACTCGTTATACTCTAGATTACCTTATTTTTCAGTTCTCTCTCTTCTCTTTTTTACACTATTTCTCGAATACTTGTTTGGGAGTGTTCGGGTCATCATGCAATGCCTCACCAACAAACGTTGATCATGATCGTGTGTCCTCTTGCAATACACTATGGTTATTTACTTTTTGTATGGCGAATCCTGTTGTTGTTCTGGTTGATGTAGATGACCAGTTTCATGAACTGGTCTTCTCAAAAGTATGCACTTTATTTTGATACCCTCGTCTTCCAAACGATCATTCTTATTGAATTTGGTACGATTTTTCTATAATTGTCAAATCTTCTCGAGGAAATCGACCAGAGCTGAAGCAAGAAGTTTATGCACTGGCTCAGTCGGATGCCCGGAATCTACTGAGAATCAGAGTCACGGTCGTTGATCGCACTAAGCTCAGAGTCTTACCAAACCAGAAAAATCCTGGCTCATCGGTGCATTCACAGAATCTGACATCAATGAGTCCTAAAAGTTCGAAAAGTGGAATTGATAATTGCCTACCCGGTAGTATTCGTGAACCCCAGGTCGGAGGCATTCTCGAGAGCCCAGTTGAACCAATCATGGGTGTCGAAAAGCAGGACAGATGTACCGTCGTTGGCGTGTTTCTTCGCAAATAGTCCGGCGTGCTCGAGAAGCACCGAATTGAAGTCGATTATGTGTTGCTTCAGAACCGGCGCAGAGGCTGATTGCAAAGACGAAGGGTTGCGCTCTTCGGGAGGTACCGCGAGGAAAAGATGTGTTCCCGTAAGGCCAGAAGAATGAGCAAGCTCCTATGAGGAAGAAAGAATTTGCTTAGCGTAAAGCACAAGAAGCTGTAGATGGGGCGTACCACAGCATTGAAAAGAGAGGTCATTTCCGTCTCCCAGAAAGCATGAAAGTCGGTAATCTGCGATGGCATTCAGTCTTCATTAGTCCTCGCGAAGATTGCTTGCAGACCGTCGCATTATCCGCCGAATCGCCAGTGTCGTTGATACCGATCCACCAGGCTGTCATCGTCTTGGAAGCAGTGTGCGGAATTGATGATGCGGCGAAATTTGCAAACTGCTTGACCTGGTCGACAAGCGGAACCGTGAACGGGTGATGAAGGGGGAGTCTGGTATGTTTCCCCCATGAGTAAATGCACTCTTTTGATTGCGAAATAGAACAGTACGAACAGTGAACCGTCAATGTCTGCTCCGGCGAATGCGAAGTCCCAAAGCTTTACGGAGCATTCCAGAGGGTGACCAGCCAAGCATCCAGTGAGAAACTCGATCTGCTCGTGCAAGACATAAAAAAAAAACCATCAGCGCACTGCAACCTGCATCCAATATGGTGGAAAACGGACCCAATTCGATCCCCCAGAGCTTGTCTGGAAGTAGCGTAAGTATTTCGCGAGCGGAATGCAGCCTTCTAACTCACAAATTTTGGGATGATACGGTCGTTGAAGAGCTCTTTCGTCGTAAAGCTGAAGTTCATTGCATCTCCAATGAAGCTTTGAGAGGGATATTTCAGCACAGTTCCGTCAAAGACTCTGCGAAGGCAAAGAATTCCAAATACTCACCTAAAGTTAGTATGCCCCTCCGTACCTTGCACAAACGTATACGAGTCTCCGAAAGCAAAGACGGAATCGATATTTCGCCACGAAAATGGTACTTCCTTCGAATTTGAAATCACTGATCCAAAGTTTTGAGTTGTGGTAGAATTTCCACTTTGTGCTAGTTCAAAGGGCCGACAAAGGATACTCTTGGCCACTACAAGCAGGGAAACGGTACAAGTTAGCAATCGCATCGTTAGCACTTTTTTGCGCCTCGCGGCCGATTCCTGAAATCGTTCGTTCAAAATTCGAAGAGGTGCTTCATTTTATATCTTAGTGAAGTATGGACCACGTCACTCGTTTACACGCTGTGGATCAAGTGGTCAGCAGCTATCCAGAGAGACGGGAGAGGAGAAGGCTCACCGAGTGATCTCATGATCTACTTCGGAGTTGAATCATTCGCAGATGACAGCAGAGTGCACGTCGAGTGCAAAGATTTGACTATAAGCAAGAAACATAACAATAACACAGGTATAAACGAAATTGAAAGCGAGCGAGAGCAATGAATAAATATGCATGTTATACAGTGCAGCGATTGCGGTAAAATGCAAAAGAGAAAGAGAAAGGTAAGACAACAATAAACACCGTCCATTCAACGTGAAGAGTTCGAAATAGGAGAATCCATAAATCCCTTGACCTTTCTAACCGGAAGCAGACTGACGGGCCGTTCAACGACAATTTCAATGGGCTCCTCTTCAGAATCCATGCTCTCGTCGTCGTCACTGCTGTCCGACGGGTTACGACCCCGGCCGGGGCGGCCAAACGTGCTGACAACCCTCGGCTTCAGTTTCGTTATTTTTGGCGACTGAGTATTTCCGGGTGCCTGCAACTTTTGTGCGCAGACCGCGAGTTCAAGAACCACGTCTGCATCAAGTTGGATGTCGAACAAATCCAAGATATATCTGCGAACAGGTAGGCGGAACCGCTGCGTCGACAACATATCAAGGACCCGGTAGAATAATGAGCATGACGAAAATGCGTTGCGGTACTCCGGCTTAGACTTCATCCTATATCGAGGTTATATGGGGAGTCAAAATAAAGATTTATGTATGCTTACTTCGCTAAGGTGCGAGATGCAGCGTTTGCAATGACAGTATTCGCAAGATTACTTATTGCCGCAAGAATGTCGACTTCTTCTTGAACAGTCGGCGGTATCAGAGTCTTTTGGTCCTCCGGCGGAGGTACGTCCCAAGGGTCGACCTGCATCGTCGTGTTTGAGTTTCGAAGAATAGAAAATGAACTAAACATCTTACCGCGACAAATTTTTCAACATTGGAGGGGTAACATAACCCAGTTGGCACTCCCAATGGCGACAGAGTTGACTCCCAGTCGTCATCGTCAAGAATTTCCGCACCCGGTGCAGTTGATGAGATCAACCCAAGAGCATAAAAACATGTCCTTAGGACACAGTTAGTTGTTGATTACGACAATTGAAGGGTGTATCACCCTCACCCTCGGACGGAAAGAACGGCCGATAGTTCAGCGATTTCCAGTATGATTGGGATAAGATTGTCTTCCTCCAGGAAATGTAAGCCTCCTGGAGAAGCTCCCACATGGCCCTACCAATCCTTCAAAAAGATACAGTGGATCCACCAAACGTCACTTACAATTACCCAGAGGATGCTCTTTAACTTATGGATGATTTCGAAGTCTTCGCATTCGAAACCGTGTGTGCGAATGAAGTAAGCGAATTCCTCGAAGTGCCCCTTTTCGTGCAGAATTTGGCAACCAAACTCGGTCTTCGCGATTTCGCCGTAGAAATGCCTCGGTGCTGTCCCTTCGAAATTTCTATAGGGCTTAATGAATAATCTTTGTACTGATGTTCTTGGGCGATACACCCACAATGAGTCGTCCACTTCATCTTCCATTGGGTTGTAATTCAATTCTCGGGAAAGATAAACTTCAATCTCTACGACGTAGTTTTCGTTCCGTCCCTTGTAGTAAATGAATACCATCGAAAGTAGAACATTCTAATATGCGACAAACTCACATATAGCCAGGCGTCCAGTTCACGCTCAATGAATCCGACGTCATAAAGATAGCGGAATCCTAAAGGAGTTGACATGAATCTACATAAAAGTCAGTCACCACGATGCCTAAAGTTTGAGAATTTAAACTGACTTGTAGAGCAATGAGTTTGCTACCTCTCCCAGATGCTCGAGAGTTGGCTGCATGTCTACGACAACCTTGAGGTTCTCGGGAGAATCGCATACCTCTTCCAGAAATTGGACGGCCTTCTGGCATACATTCTGGTCGGGGTCGTACAGTTGCGTCACGAGAAGACGAAGCATCCAAGCGTTAACTTTGGGACTCGAACGAATCAATTGACCCAAATGGATGGTAGCATACTCTCGAATATGCTAAAAACAGAGATAAGGCGCATTCTTATTGAGATAGTGTAGAACGTACCTTGTAGGCTGAAGTAAGCATCTTCGACAAAACGATACGCGAATGTCCATCTCTGTGTCCCTTTAGTGACCGGCTTCATCGAGGAAACGAAACCGGTTACCCACATGCTGTAATCAATGTTGTCTATAATTCCCTTGACGAGGTCGTCTCGGCTCTTCAGATTGCTAACTTGGTAGAGGGCACTAAAGATCTTGAACTTTTCCAAAAGTCTAGTAGAAACCGTTAAAAGTGATACAAGTTGAGCTAGAACGTTACTTACTCAACACCCTCCCTGTGTTTACTCAGCGTCCCCAACATCTCCAAGTAACCATAGGTGAGCGTTTCCTCGATCTTTTTCTTCGAGAAAACAGTTTCCGCATCGGACTGTCGATTTTGCTACAAAATGATTTAGTCAATTGAGTGAGTACGGCATTCAGCACACTCACCGGGTCAAGTTGATTAAATCCCTTGACTATTTGAGGCAGAAATTCCTCTTCACTTGCAAGATATTTTACACCGTCGGGATTTGCCAGTAGCGTTGAAAGGAGAGAACAGCCAAGTTTCACCCATTTCACGGTCGACTGGAAAGTAAGTCAGTACAATATTGCGTGGCCAATGTGTTGCGTCTCGACGATGGACACGAACCTCGTTTCTTTCTATGTCAGCGAAGCGATTACTGAGTTGGCTGAAGGGATGAAAGAAAGACATCAATCGCTTGACAAATTTTGAAACCTTGATGGCTTCTTCCAAGCGCTTCGGGTTCAAAAGCGGCCCTTCGACAAGACCTAAAAGAATTTCGTGGTTCCATTTCTTGAAGTCCCTTGACATCATGACCTGCGAAAATTTGATGGAAATGATTGGACGGATACTGAACGATGACAAACTTTAAAAGACCAACCTGGGTATCGATTAATGCGCTTTGAAACGCTTTATCGTCCATTTGCATGGCCGTTCGAACTCTGACTTGCTCAGCCTGTCGCTGACCTCGCCGAACGGGATCTTCCACAGAATTTGCCCTAAATTAGAAACAGGCTTAGCTGTACACGAAATCGACATATGAACCACTATCGAGAACCTTTGACGGGCATCTTTGACGATCACTTGGGTCTGGAACCTTGCCTGATGACGATTGAAGCTCTCGATGGATGATATCGCTCCAGTACCAACAATGCGGTGATCGCCATTGTTATAATCCACAGCGAGTTCAAATATCCGTGTTATACTCTTGAGAAAGTAAGTCAACGATGGAATCGAAGTAAAACTAAGACAATACCTGTATGTGTGAAGCGTATTGGACGGGTAAGGACTTGTTCGCAGTTTGCAGTATCTCTGCGATGAGTAGGGTGGCCTTTCGGGATAGAGACGATCCAGTAGCAACCTCCTCAAGCATTGCAGTCAATGCCTAGAGAAAGTTAGTGTGGCTTCGTGTTCGCCGTATGACACTTACGTCAAGAAGACCAGCTTTCGTCAAAACGATGATAAGGAGCGAGATGTATTGGTCCGTCAGTTTAAGATTTTCGGGCGCCTTTGATGCAGTCGACTCCATCGTATGCTTAGGTTGGGATGGCGGGCGACGGCGATAGACTAAATGCGAGTTAGAGAGAAATTAAGATAGAATAATGGTCCCGTACTTGTCAATCGTTTTCCGTCTATAAAGGTCTTGTA
Source organism: Schizopora paradoxa (assembly GCA_001020605.1). NCBI lineage: Eukaryota > Fungi > Basidiomycota > Agaricomycetes > Hymenochaetales > Schizoporaceae > Schizopora > Schizopora paradoxa. The sequence continues at coordinate 132,789 of KQ085922.1, forward strand.
CCATTCCGGTGTTTTTATGTTAAGCAGGTCAAAAAACATGTCGAGAATAATTTCCTAGATGAAAGAAGAGAGAGAAAAAGACGAATCAATCACCGTAGACGGACCTGACAAGTGAAGAGAACGCACTCGGGTTTCTAATGTCGGGATTCGCAATGTGTCAACCATCGTACGAATGGCCGCCATATCGTTCATACAGAGATACATTAGACCGCTCCAGGTACGGAGGATAACCGAGATGACTTTGGCAGAAACACGCATTCGGTCACCATGGTGGGTCCCCTTTCCGTATGCATCTGTGATTCCTGAAAGCGCAACCTAATAACCAGAGGCGTCAAAAGAATGATGTCGGAGCGATGAAAAGCTGGTCCTTACGTCTAAATCTGTTCCAGGATTGAGATACACTCTGCTTTTGGGTATGTCCATTATCTGAAGGAACGCGGAAGTCACGATGGGCGCCAGTTCGGCTGGGCCGTCCACCAAAGCCTGTAAGAGAACACGAAGTCCTCCCGTTCGTTCGAGTAGATCCACGTCGATCAACACTAAGAGGAAGAATTCAGAGTCACGCAGATTCGATTCAAACGCGACTTACAGATTTCCGTGAGCGTCTGGCTGACTATGATGTTAAATGGGTCTTCTTGATGTTCAGCGACGGCGATGAGTGCGCGCATAACTGCCTCTGACAAGGGCACTGTTCCGAGGCCCGCCGAGGCGTGAGGCGGGCGGTTCTCCGAACCAATCTCGACTATAGATCGTACGAGCTTGATGACCTGCTCCCGCTCTGTTGAACACCTGTTGTCGCGCGCCAATGAACGAACAAGGTACCAATCCAAATTTTGTTCTAAGAGTCTTCCGACGGAATGCATGTCGACCAAAGTGTGACGTAGAAGACGATAAGCTCTTGCTCTCATCTTGCTTGATGCATTGTCCGCTAGGGCTGGAGAAATACTGTGGACGAGTCAAATAGTGCATTCTGATGAGTTGAAATGTACCAACGCCTGCACGAGATCCACCATATTGAGGTCAAAACGAACACGGTCATTTCCTTCGAGAATGGTGCACAGTTGTTTCATGACTTCTGACCGCACATTATCAAACTCTCCTGCAGTGTCAGAAGGCTGTGCGCCGAGGGACGACGATGACGACGAGACCGAAGACACGGAGTTCTTGTGAAGAGAGGGATTCAGTAGCGCTTTGATGAGTCCAGAGACTTGCTGTTTTGTCGTTTTCAAACCCTCTGGATAGAAATTAGTCAAAGCAGATTTCAAACAAGACAGACACACCTTTGTCATGCGTATCGTCTATCGAAGGGGGATGATCGGCTGCCGGTTTTCGTTTAACCGAGAGCAACGATGGCCCCCCGTCTCGAAGAGACGTGCTCCTCGTGTCACGAGCATGGGAGGACACTAATACACTGTCAGATCGTTCGCATTTCGGATTGAGTAAAGGCGCACATGAATCCATTCTGTTCACTATAGAATTGATTTGAGCATCTGCCTGTGCCATTTCGCCTTCAATGCGCGCTTTGATGATATTCTGCTTGAATTGTAAAACTCAACTGCCCTAGGTTTGAATCAAACTAGTCTTACTGGAAGATCTGGCTTCAGAACACCCTCCGCACCCCTCTTGAGGTTCTGTGCCTTCGCGAGCATCTCCTGCAATGTTTGAATTTGGTCTTCCAGAGACTTCCCATCCAGTTCCGTAAACATTGAATCTGCATATAGACCATTGTACGATCCATTGACCATGGTTGAAGTGCTTTGATATGACAGCGTAGGAGCAGCCATTGAGGGGTGTAAGCCCAAACGAGTGGTCGAAGGATTCCAAGAGCCATCGCCTGTGCTGAAACCATTAGTCGTCACCGCTGCCTCAGCATCTCCAAGTTGCCCGTTTTCCATAGAAGTCCTTGGAACGACAACGTTTCCCTCGAGAGCTTGGTCCGGCATTGGTTGTGAACAAGAACGCGACCTAAGATAGCATGCCAGAGGAACTCGGGAAAGTGGCTTGAACCATAGAATCACGTCAGAAGTTTCACAACTTGGAATTTCACAAAATATTCACCCGTCTTACTGGGATGTCCGGCCTCTACCCTTTCGTCCTTACTGGAAGTGACTATAAAGATTATCACGACCGATTTCGACAAGGCCAACTCGGGCACGACCACGAACCAATAGCAATACCGCCGTGGTAACGACATTCCTCTTTGGTTCCGCAAGTGCTCGTGAAACGACGAGCAACGCTTGCGCCTGACAATCGACCACAATGTCGTTGCTTCGAGCTGTTCAACGCAATCTACCAGCCGCGAAACAACTGCGTGTACTGGGTACACGCTTCGAGAGCTCCTCGTCATCCGTTGAGGTGGCTAAGAAAGAGGGACACGAAGTCGTACATCATGTACCTCCCAAAGAACCTGTGACGGCGGACTTTATCAGCGGAGCACCAGGTATGTCTAACTATCCGGTCCATACAAACCGTTGACATATCGTTTATATCTCAGCGGAGCTCAGGCATCGCGTCGTAAGGATATTCCAGCCCACGCGGAACACTATGCAAAGTGGAGGCGCGAAGGGGGAGAAGTGGCGGATCGATTTTGACATCTTACAAGGAGGCGGTCGATGGGAGAATCCCCTCATGGGATGGGCCAGCTCGTATGAACTGAGATGTACTGTGGAAATTGCTTAAGCTGACTTGAACGTTAGCGCCGACTACATGCAAGGCACACGTATCTCATTCCGCTCGAAGGAGGACGCCATTCACTTTGCGGAGAAGCAGGGTGAGTTTACATCCATAGTTTCATATTTCGCTCTGACACTTTACACAAGGCTGGGACTACTATGTGTGAGTAGTTATTCTCCCTTGCAGATCGGTAGAGGCTTACATTAGACATTACAGGCAACAAGAAACCGTGAAGCGTGTCCCCCCAAAGAACTATTCCGAGAACTTCGTTTACAAGCCTAACAAACTAAGGATATGTAGGACAAAGTAGCGACTTTAATGACTCAGATATACTTCTACTCGTCTTCTCTGAAGTCTCATCTCGTTTGGCACCGTTGGAAAATATCCACGACATGCGATCATGCATGCTCTCAGAACATAGTCGTTGGACGAGCACAGAGGTAAGTGTATCAGGCATTCTAACATGAACATATTCGATATCGTCATTTGACATTCTAATGGTGAGTCTTGAATCGGAGATAGTAGTGGCCTATGTTGACCCTTCATTTTCAATCGGACGGGAACAAACAGCAAGGTTGGAAAAATGTCAAAATTTGACACGGGTGCCCGATATACTGGAACAACGGGGCTAATCAGATGCAGAAATCGGTGAAGAAATCGGAAACTTGCTATCAATGTTGGTCGTCGGAGAACACAGTGAGTAGCAGAAACAAAGTTTATACTGCCTGTCCTCTTTTTGGAGAATACAGTAACCTTTTCTCAGCGTCGCTCCTCATGTCGATCACTTCTTCCGCCATATACTGCACAAATTCTACAACTGCACGCACGATGCATTCATGCATGTGGTAGGGTCATGAAAGAGACAAAATGAGAAATCTATACGTCAGGTCGTATACAACGGGGTATTATTACAGTCGAAATATTCTAAAAACTAAAGGGAGGATAATGAACGGACATCTATGGAGGGCAAGTGGTTATACATATGTTATGCGTGAAAAAGTTAGCAGCTAACACTGATCATTAGAAAAACTAAATATAACCAAAGCAAAGGTTGGTGAGATGCTTTGGGCGCCTCCTAGTTGAAAGGGTACGAGCTCGAGAATTGATTATCATGGGGAGATATCGTGGACGTTGGCGAGACCTCTCCCGGATACGCTGCCCCGAATGTGTTATACGGAGCTGGTATTGATGCGTTCGTTTGTATGGGGGTAGGCATGCAGTTAAGTGGCATATATTGAGGATTTTGAGTAGGAAACGTCTCTGCCGTTTGACGCATTCGAGTGGAGGTGACTTGCAATTGGTTGAAGACTTGGGGAAGATGATCATAGTCCGCGTCAGGTGGTGGCTCGCCCATACGCATGCGAGTAGCACAGAGGTGGAAGGGGTGATTCCCAGCAGCGTTAGTGCTCTCTAAGCTCGCGAAACGAGGTGCAATTCGATAATTCGGGGCATAGACTTGCCCAGGCATGCGCGCTCCGTCAGGTGTCTGAGTTGGTATGTTGACGGTGTGATCAAGGACCTAGAGATGTGACGTGTTACTAAGAAATGAGGTAAAATTCTAATCTGTGATACATGCGTTTGATATCGCCGGCATCGAAGGGCTTGCATATACACGGTTTTTAATGCTGCGTCCGCGGAATTTTGGGTCTGTCATTTTCTCCTCCCAGGTGCAGTGAGCACCCCTCAATGTGCATCTCTTGCACCGGCTTTGCGAAAATGGCGATTCAATAATGCACTGAGATAAACTGGTTGAGCAGGAGTTTATCTCAGCGATAGCTAAAGCCCACCTTGTATCGGTGCCTTTGGCACCATTGGCACGGATTTTTATTGATACGTCGAGTAGGCTTTCGTGGGCGCGACCCGTTTGTAAAAGCGAGAGAGGGCTAGTGGGGATGTGCACTTGTCAGTAAAATCCACGGACGCTGATTATACTAATTCCACATACATGAAAGGAGTGAGCGTTTCTTGTCAGGTCGGCCATTGTAGCTTCTATGTTTGAAAAAAAATCTGTGAGTGACTGGTATAAATATGAAGAAAAGGATCCCCTAGAGACCTCGGAGGACTTTAGGGAACGATGGGTAGCCAAAGCCGACAGAGTCACTGGACCTTTTATTACTATCTATACAAGATACCTTTCATCTTCAGAACCGCCCTGCGCAGTCCGCGTCCATGTATACGGGACAGCATTGTGCATGTAAACCTAGCGTTTCGCGTTGATGGATAACGATACTTCCACTCCACACCGTCTGCAATCTTCATCGCCTCTAGGTACTTCATCAGCATCATCCAATAAGAGTACGGATGTGACCGGAATACCAATATGATAGAAATAAAGAAAAATAGAACTATGTCAATGTTCGATGCTTTGTGCATGATCCCCCGCCGAAATGTTTTTGGGTTTTGGAGAAGTATAGGCTTGTGAGATGCGTTCGAGTTTGGGGATACAAAATGACCCGGCGGCGCATACGATCGGAAGGATTATTCCACCCATCTTCTCTCATGAATAACTATAAGGCTGTGAATTTGCGATACAAGTGTGTAGTTCAGATATTCGAAAGGGGATGAGGTGGAAGGTGGAGGAACGGGCAATGGCATCATGCCAGTGATGGTGGTCGATCGCATGTCGCATGTCTGCCACGACCCGAGAACCTCAGGGAGCACTGCTTCTTGCGCAATTGATCCACGTCTATAGAACGTTGTCTAATTTCTCTAAATGCCTAAATTACAGCCCTGGACATTCCCGTGACGGCTTTCCCGTTTACAAAAACCTGTGAATTTTTGACGTCCCTCAACGCGAGGATAGACAAAGCATTCACGCTGGCCCGGAAATCACCGACACGAAGCACCAAGTGTGGACAATCACAATAACGAAAACCGTTCAAAAAAAAATCGAAGCCAGGAAATGCCTTATTAATCAGTATGTAACAATAATGTATGTTCTACGACATTCGAATCGCCGTTGATCTGATTCCATGTTCGCAACGAAAGCTGAGGACTCCCGGTCGGATGCTCGTCAGTCCAATTTCCGAAACAATATTCAAGTCATTTACTTGACCCGTTCGAACAACAGTTCGGCGGACCGAGTCAGAGTGAGCACAATCTTCAATTCGACATCTTGGTAGTCTGCCCAGTAAAGTAATCGTGTTGTCCGCAACGCATGGATTCCTCGTTGTTGAGGCGCTTGATACACATCGCAGTGAATGAGCCGCTGCACAGCCTCCCAAGAAGTCGGCTGCTCTGATCGCTATGCTATAGCTGTGGAGGCTCACTACCTGCTGACCTCGAACGAAGGAGATTGGTGACATCCCTGACAGCGAGTATGCGCAAGAAATTCACTTTAAGTCGACGATTCGTGGAGGGGGATCCACTGGCAACACGACAGCCACGATTGTACTTCGATTCCTGCAGGCAATGCGACGCCCCCGTTCGTAAAGCGCCGTTCCATCGTTGTTCTTGACAGCATAATTTCCTTCGTAGGGTTGCGAAGTCCGGGGGATCCTAGCAGTGTGGACGACGGAAGTTACGTATTGTAGTGAGGAGTTCGAGATCAAGTCCGAGAGGCGCAGTCCGCCGACTCTCGGTCCCAAGCTTCACCTTTCGGTGAACGCAAGTCGACAGCATTTCGGTGGATCCCGGGTGGACCAAGAGGCCTGGATCATCGTCTTCTTCGCTGCGAGCAGTCCTGTGAGTTCTAGCCATTCAATCATACCAGTGAGACACGCAGAGGAGAACCGACGGAGATTACGATGGATCGAATTGTTCTGACTTGTGTCTTGTAAATCCCACAAAGGCATCGCGGCGCACATTGTTGTAAGAATGAATGATCTAGAGTCAGTATGAGTTATAAGAAGTGTCGGCCTGTGTATCATTCCGAACTTGGTGAATCGAGACGATATCTTCCTCGAATAGTGATGAACGTCGCCGATGTGCGTCGAGGTCGAGGTCCTTCTCGGTTTTCCGGATTCCCAACTTCTACAACAGCACATCGACCAGAAGACGATGAAACGCTGACATGAGTGTGCGTCTTAGCTTGAATCGTAATTCTACAAGCATTGTTCAGTTTCAACTTGTCCGGCGGATTATGACAAACCTCTAAAACCTTCTGTCGATGTTTTCGATTTTCGTAGGGTAGCGATCCAGCCAGTGAATGCAAATAGAAATAATGGTATAGAGAAATAATGTTCCCCTACACATAGAGACGATTTCTTGTGGAGATATATATGCCTACCGGTATCAACATCGGTGTCTGAGGAATCTCCTCAAGATTGTGGTGTCACGAAATTTGAATGAGACTCGCAACGACGGCAACCTCATCGGAGTTGGGCTCTGTCGAGCTTCAAAAGAGTTATTGCAGAAAACGGCGATCCTCTTGAGAAATGGGTAACTCTTCTGATATTTTGAAAGACAAAGTAGAAGAGAGTGTGTTGTCGAAGTGAATGTCATCGTGGCTGTACGTGCTCCTATTGGTATTCGGAAGTTACCGAGGGACTGTGCAGTCATGAGAAATAAGGTTTACTCGCTGTCCACGCTTGGTCGTAAAGTCATCGCGCTCGTCGTCGCTGCCCTCCTCAAGAAAACATAAAAATGGTGCGCTACGCCTCTGCAGCCCTTGCAACAAACCCGGAGAAATGTGCGCTACAGATACTCTTTGGAAATGCTACATTTGACTAAAGTTTTCAAACAGCTGCCCTTGCAAGGGGAGAGTACCTCCGCACACACTTCAAGAACGCTCGTGAAGTTGCCGCTGCCCTCAAAGGTCCGTCGAACATGCTATGCATCGCAACGTATCTTCTTACTCAACTGTCCCATTCGATTACTAGGCATGAAACTCACGAAGGCGTACACGTACCTTGGTGACGTTTCCGAGCACAAGCAGGTCGTACCCTTCCGACGCTTTGCAGGCGGTGTTGGACGTGCCTCGCAGGCGAAGGCCTTCAAGGCCACACAAGGTCGCTGGCCCGAAAAGTCCGTCCGATTCTTCCTTGGTCTCCTCAAGAACGCCGAATCAAACGCGGACGCAAAATCACTTGACGTTGAGGACCTCTTCATTAAAAACATCGTCGTCCAACAAGCCCCCAAGACCCGCCGTCGCACATACCGCGCCCACGGTCGTATTAACCCCTACCAAGGTCACCCTTGCCATATCGAAATCATTCTCGGTGCGCAGGACGAGCAGGTGGAGCGTGCAGAGGAGAAGAGTGTTGCGAGCCTCAGCGGTCTCAACAGGCGACAGGTTGCGAGGAAGAGAATTGAGGCATCCCGTGCATGAGATTTGGATTTGTAGTGTTTGAGACGGTCAGCTTATATTCATGTCATGCATAACTTTACCATTCTTCTCTCCCTATCATGCAACATATGACATGGCATAAACACTCTTGCATGCACGACCATTCACCGAATCATTTACTCACCTTCCTCATGGAGCGAGCATAGAAAGCCTTTCTTCAAAAAATGCACAGTCTTCTCCTTACCATCTCAACGCCTTCATGCTTCGAGTCTCGAATTTGAGGCGTGGATCAACGTTCGATCAACACTCGGCCGCGGTCTTCGTCTTATGGGAACAAAGCAAAGAATCCGTATTTTCCCAGAACCAATTCAGTATCTTACATTTGTTTTCGGAGCACGGTCGTCTCGGAGAATTGGACGTTCAGGTTAATTATTACCGGTATCTCGATGTTGGGGGCAAAGCTGAAAATTTAACCATCTTGTTAAGATTGATGCAATATTGATGCATGAAACTCTCCATGGATTGTAAACTTTGAGAGTGAAAGTTGAGCTGAGTGAATTCTGCGGTACGGGACGTATCAGTGATGAGTCGTGGCCATGGCGCAGGAGTTCCTTGCCTTTCTCCTCCATGTACCACTTTTTGATACATAAATTGCATCGCAAGAGCACGCCTAAAATTCGAAGGAAATCTCGACCTCGATCACCGTCAAGTTAGGGCTGGTTTACTGACAAGAATACCATGGGCTGCAGGATGACAGAAGGTTGAGGGTAAAACTCCTATCACGATCTTGTCCTGGTTCCCGCTCGCCCCCATTGTCATTCAAAGGTCAACAACATCTTATCCACATTATTTGCGCGAAAATCCATGGTGGGGAAACAAGGTATCTTCAAGAACTTCGTCATTTCCGCCGAACTTGAAGCGGGCTCGAGGCTCGCCTTGAGGCTTTGCGAATGTGCGCGTCGAGCCGCCCTGTAACTATCCCGACGACATAGATCTCGCCAATGAATTGTTTAAGATCTACACGTATGCAGCGAGGTCGAACAGTACGATATTCGTGCGGCAGGCCAAGGACACCGTGACTGGTAGCCGCAGACTCCGTCGACGCTGAATGCTACTATCGATCACTGGTGGAGCTAAATGCTACAAGGTAGAGTGGCATGTTATCTGTCCCACCGGAAGCTAACGAATGTCATTGCCAGTGTATTCTTGAGACTGGACTGTAAATCTCGAGCTCTCTCATCGTCAGCTTGAATTCGACCCCCTCTCGACCCCCCCTCCCCTTATCCTGCATTCGTATGCAGACCCCAAGGATCCGGGATGGCCATGGCGTCCTGGGGGAGTCCTGGCAAAATGCGCCAAAATCTTCCTGGAACATCGAGAGCACGAGACTCAACTGCGACCAGGTATTGTTCAGAACACGGTTTCTCAATTTTGTTCGCTTTATGTAACAACCGCTTTTCGTTAGACCGGTTTGCGGGCCCGAGTGGATGCATATACGAGACTTGAAAACACCGCACCTTCGCGCTCCATGACGCCTTCCGCTGAAAACATGTGCGCTCAAGGTCCGTGAACTCTGTAAAGCAAAGCAAGCCTTGGTAAGCGCCTTGCAGTTTTGCTGCGCGACTTTTGTCCTATCTTGCATCTCGATCTTCGAATTCCCTAGTGGATCGGACGCTCGCTGTGCAGACGGATGCCGGGGAGCTCGCTATTGTTGGAACGGCGTTTCGAGAAGTTTCAACCACAGGTCGCTTGCGAGTTCATCGTGAGCGATAACGCTCGCACTTTGTTTACTCGCTAATTTGTCTTTCGGGTCAAAGTTGAGGATCTGACGTGTTCCTGTCATCGGCAGCGTCCGAGGGTGCGTCTATGCGCTCCAGCTCGTGTCGGAAACGGGCTTCTTCCTCTGCTAACTTGAGTCAAATTTTCAGGATAGGCAAAGCGAGGTTGGGTCACGAGCATCGGCATGCGCACTGACACGACAACGCTACAATCACACACGAAATTTGCTTCCCGACACAAGACGATGGTTCCCTACAGTAGTTCAGGGCGAAACAAAGGCATGCCCTCGGCTTCGACTGCCTTGCACATATTCTGGGTGTAGGTAGACACGCCTCCTTGCCTTGCTTAAGTTTTCGCCTTGGGTTCAATCAAGGGCCGCCGCAACGAGGCCTTCCGCATGTCCCTTTAGCAACCAGTCTCAAGCCATTCTTCGACTTGTGTATGAAGCGATCGTATCTGCTGTATGGGCCGGAAATACCGCTTCCCCGCGTGCAGTCGCACTACTTCGCAATCGGGGTAAGTATTTCCACATGTCTAAAATTTGTGTATAAAAGGACGCGATTCGTCGAGAGGTCTACCATCCTCATCGACTCGAAGTTACTCGACACTCATCCCCATGTCTCCATCTACCGACAGAATCATCCTCCCCGACCTCGCTGCGATTTGCCCGTTTCCGTGGCGCGTCAACCCGCACTACGAACGAGCACGCGAGGAGTCGTCTGCCTGGGTCGAGAGCTACATGGTTCGTGCCAAAAGCCGGAAGGTCGCGTTCCTCAAAGCATGCGTGTCGGAGGTAAAGTACGGCATTCATCTTCATGAACACCGTAGTGACGCCTTAAATCTATTCAATCAGCTCCTTGCGTCACTCACCTACTCTTATGCGAATTTCGAGCAGTTGCGCCTGAGCTGCGACTTCCTCAACCTCTTATTCGACTACGACGAGTTCAGTGATGAGCTCGATGGGGACAGTGCCTCGACCTCGGGCACGATTTTCTTGAAAACCATCAATGGTGAGAAGACCCAGGGTTCTGTCCTGTCGGACATCGTAGAGGAGTAAGCGTCATTGACTGTCCATCACACGCATCGGTTACTGAAGATTTATCTGCCCCGCAGTTTCATGATACGCTTCGCTGAAATGTCACCGAACGCGAAGTGCCTTGAGCGCTTCAAGGTCGCCCTCATCGACTACATCAACGCCGTGTCTGAGGAAGCGGACCTCCGTAAGAACGAACGCGTGCTAGACACCGAGTCCTATATTCCTCTACGACGAGAGAATAGCGGGGTCCGCGCATGCTTCGGCTTCTTCGAACTCATCCATGGAACCGAGCTCCCTGACGAAGTGTTCGAGGATCCAATCTTCCAGCGAATGTACTGGTATGGCGTCGACCTCGTCTGCTTCGCCAACGTAAGTCGAACTTTGCTCTGTTACGCCAGTCTCTGACGATAGACATAAATAGGATCTCTTCTCTTACAAAATGGAGCGCGCCAAAGGTCTGGACGGAAACAACTACGTAACCGTCGTAATGCGAGAAAAGGGCCTCGGCCTCCAGGAAGCCGCGGATTTCGTCGCCAGCCAGTTCAAGCAACGCCTCGAGCAGTTCGTCGAGGACAGAAAAAACATCCGATCGTTCGGGGAGGACGTTGACCGAGACGTCCAGAAATACCTTTTCTCGATATCGCAGTGGTGCATCGGGAGCATCGTCTGGAGCTTCAAGACGCCTAGGTACTTCGGCGCCGATTACGAGGAAGTCAAGCGTACCCTTGTTGTCAAGCTCATCGACGTCGATTCGGACACCGATTCAGATTCAGAATCAGAATCTGGCGACTTCAAGCACTACGCTTCACGTATGTACCGTTTCAGTCCTTCCTCTCCTTCATGTACTGACGTCGATTTCTATCGTAGACTCTATCTCGGACAGCTGGATATTCAAAGTACTATCATGGAGTATGAGACTCTTGAAGTAATTTCTTGTATACACCTTTTTCTATTTATCATGGATTAGGCTACATATATGCGTAATATCTACATAAGCGACTCATTTCATTTCATCTCCTCGCAAGCGCTCGCTTCGTCGCGTACAAGTTCTCTTTTTCGAAGTCTAAATTCTGTATGCAAACTCCTAATTTATATACTTCGCTTCTCCAAATTCCAATCGATGTCTCAACGGTAATTGCCAGTTGTGTGCGCTTGTTTGAGTGAATGGGTCCGGATCGACAGGTACGCAAACCCGGCCCGATCATTTGTTTGGCCGAATGACGTCGATGCCATGGTCGCCGACGTTTACCGGCAACATATCTGGTCTTGCGACGCCATTCGCCTCTTCATCTCCAACCACGATGAGCTCGTCGCCTTCAACAGCGAGCAAGGCAGCATCCACCGCCAGCAATGCCTCTGAAAGGCCCTTCCAGGTCCCGCAATTCACACTCAAGGACTACTCGTCCTTCTTCACTGCTGGCGCCCTATGTGCAACGCTCACGCATGGCGGGATGACGCCCATAGACGTCGTCAAAACGCGTATACAGATCGATCCTGAGCTTAAGGGACATTCTCTGCTATCTGGAGGTCGCAAGATCGTCGCAGCTGAGGGGCCCGCCGCGCTCTTGACAGGATTTGGACCAACAGCGGTGGGGTACTTCGTCCAAGGGGGTGCGAAGTTCGCCGGCTATGAACTGTGGAAGAAGCAGTTCGTGCAAATTGCGGGCAGTCAGGAGAATGCGGTAAAGTACAGGACTGCGATCTACCTGGGGGCATCAAGTGTCGGAGAGTGAGTGTTGAACGCAACATATCGGACCGAATGTCTGCTAAACATAGGAACTCCGTGATAGGTTCTTCGCTGACATACTACTCACACCGCTCGAGGCAACCCGTATTCGTCTCGTGTCTGAGCGGGGGTACGCGACAGGTCTCGTCACCGGCTTTACGCGCCTCGCGCGTGAAGAGGGCGTAAGGCAGCTGTATGCGGGGTTCATTCCAATTTTGTGCAAGTAAGTATCAGAGTTTTAGCTCTACAATTTCTTTCAAATATTCTTGTTTCCCCAGACAGATTCCATACGCGATTGGGCAGTTTACAGTCAACGAATTCTGTCACGAAGCGGTCTTTCGATCCCTCACAGAACCCAAGCGAAAGGCGCTGCAGGAATCTCGCGGTGGTATGTTTGTCGTGAGTCTGGGAAGTGGGATTGTCGCAGGTATCGCCGCTGCGATCCTCAGTCAAGTGAGTGAAGCGTGGATTTTTGAGAGACTCCTCTTTGAAGCTGTATTAGCCCGCAGATACGTTGCTCAGTCAAGTAAGATCCTTCGATTCTCAATAGAATGCGTTGCTAGATTTTGCTTTTAAGATCAACAAGGGACATGGCCCAAAAGGGTCTATGGTGACGAGGTTGGTGACGCTCTCGAAGGAGGCAGGATTTAAGGGTCTTTTCGCTGGTCTTGGACCAAGGATGGTCATGACGGCAGGATTGGTCTCTGGGCAATTCTTGATATATGGAGAGATAAAACACGGTCAGCAGTCTCCCGTTGAATCTTAATCGCCCACATTCTGAAATATTATTACAGCTCTCGGCGCTCCTCCAGGATTAGAGATACACAAAGAAGAGTCGTGATTCCAAGTTCAAGTTCCGCCAGGCCAATGTATTTCTTCTTGTTTAGGACATTTAGAACGTAGAACACCACCATTCCCCACTTATTTTTGTTGTACAGTTGGATTTATTCGCATATATGCACACGCACTTCTCGATTTTATAGTCTGATATTTCGCTGAAGCAGCTGCCGAGCGTAAAAGCTAGTCGTCCTCATTAAAAGTGTCGTTTGATCCTCGCCCCAAGACCTTCGCAAGTTTGGCTTTGACTCCACCTCTTGCTGCGTTCGCGTCAACATCGAAGTCGTCTAGATTCCATGCCATAAAGCGTCGACACATAGCTTCGGCGTCTTCCAGCTCCTTGACTTGCTCGGTCGTCATGGACTCGTCCAGGAGGCGCGTAACGTCATGATTTGCTAGAAGCGAGCTGAAATATGATGCCGCGGATAAGGCAGGCTCACAAAGAGTATTACCAAAGAACCACTGACCTCACATATTGAGCTCGTTGTACGATGGAAAGGGGTAGGCCAAACATTTTTGCGCACTCGGCGGCATGCGAGTCCAGTGCAAGTCCTTCTGCGACCCTGCACGATTGCATTTCGTTAGCAAGTTCTCGTCAGTGAACGTTCGCCGAGCCAGGGAGAAAGTGCGTCGATGAGATTCGTGCAGATTTGAAAAATTTCACCTGTAGAGATACGTGACCGTCTCGCCGCTCCGAACGCGGATGCGATTCGCTCCGTGCTGTTCGGGGAGCGCCTGACTTCCATTGGCCGAGTTATCGTCGTCGTCATCGTTCGAGGGGCTGAGCAGGATCTGCATGTGCAAGAAGGAGATAGGTAGGGTGTGGCTCAGAAGGTCCTCGCGGAATAGATCGTGAAAGTGTGTTGCAGCGAGGATCTTCGGACAACCAGATCCACGAGATAGCAGAGAGCGAAGGACGCCGCAAAGAAGCCCCGCGCCGTCTGAGAGAACGAGAGAGGTTAATCACTAGCGCCAGCGATAGGAAAGGAACCGCCAAGAAGTTCAACCAGGGGAAGACCGAGAGTACTAGCCTGAAGAAACAGTTCCTTTCCCAAATTCGTCGAGAAGAATCAGAGATCGAGGCGTCGAATGTCGAAGTGCCAAAGAAACTTGGTTCAAGTCGATCATGAAGGCAGATTGGATCTGTTAGCGTTTTGACCAGACACAGATGAGCATGGCTTTTGCTTCTTCGAAGTCGGGATTGCCCGAGAGAAAGAACTTTACTTTCGAAACAGACTCTCGAGTTTGAACTCTGGTAAAAACTTATATGGCGTTAGTGAGATCTTAAGGAGGAATGTATGTGAAGGAGCACTTCTGTCAACTATCCCCAGAGTAGCTTCTTCGGCTGGAACAAAACTAGGCGCATACACGCAATGAGCGAAGGAGCACCGAGCAATAGAGCGATCTTGCAAACCATCCAATCTGCATAAAATAAGTGGAGATGATTGTACCGAGGCGTAGATGAAACGAAAAAGCACCAACCTGAGCCATGTATTGAACCAATGCGGCCTTTAAGAAAAAATAAGTAAGACGCTATAATTCAGTTGGCATGACGGTTTGCCTGCTTGAGATAGACACTCTGTGAACGATAAGCAATACTTTTCGGTTTGCGCAAAACATTTTGTACCTTTCCACAGGCATTGGCCCCAGTCAATATGACGACACTGTTGCCCCCAATGAACGGAACTTCATCCGCAGGCTGGTCCATGGGGCCGTCTTCGTTCTGCTCGAAGCCCACACCCATTCCACCTTTAACAAATATATCATTCGGAACGAATGTGTCGACAACTTGTTCTTGTAATGGATGCCTTTCGAAAACGATATCGATAAGAAATTCGGTAAGTTGCCGAGGAATTTGCACACCTTCCTTGTCGAACGTCGAGAATATTTTCTTCCGTCATTGTCGGTCTGCAATAGTTGAACATTCTCGTAGCGTTAGCAAAGCAAAGCAAGCAGTCCAATTCAGCGCAAGCATCGCAGGCTTCAGCGATAGCTTCGTCGAACTCCAAGATTTTCTCTAGGAGCGCCTGTACGATTTCAATTTCTCGATCTATGCCTTCTCAATATCTCAAGGAATAAATTTTGTTTCACAGAAACGTACCAACGATATTTGAATGAAGATCGCCGATATGGTGATCCATGTCTAGGCGACAGCTTGTCAGGTCAACAGGGCAGCTCAATGGCTAGCTTACCGGTCATTTGTTCGGTCTTGAAGTAGACGTGGGACCTGCAGGCCTCAGTTAGTAGAATTGTTTTCGTGAGTGGGCTGTATACATATACGCACTCTGATGAGAACTGGCGATTAAAGGTGTAAGTAATTACAAACGACCTTTATCGCGAAGTTGACTTGCCTGGAAGACCCAACCGTCGAGCACATCTATTCCGCTTTCTGTCCTCCACTTGTCTTGCATTGGCACACAAATCAGGAAGCCTAGTTGAGGAAAGTATACGACGTTCAATGAGTCCGTGTAATCCGACGGTACCGTCTCGCAAATCTGTTCTGCGACATGCGACTGTTGTACAACGTCAGATACCAAGTCCGAGAAATAAAATAAAAAATCTCACCAGCACGCCATCAATTCCGTGGTATATATGCTTCCAATTGTCTAGCTCTTCGTCGATCTGGGGACGGACGCAGACTCTTCCCGAAGACAAGGATTCTTCCCAATCGATCTACTCTCCCGTTATTGGATAAAAAGGAGATATGATCGCGAAGCTTACTGTTTCATGTACAGCATTTCCGACTTCACGAAAGCGTGTCACATCCAATGTAACGATTAACTATGAGTGTCTTGAATAAACGCATAGTGAATTTGTGATAGAGACGACTTACCTTCTTGAAAATCACGACATCGGCTGCGTAGGCCAATTCACCCAGAGCTTCCCTCAGCAATGCAGCGTGGAATGTGAACTGAAGATGCGTTAGAGTTTTCTCGTATGTCGGCAAAGCAGAATAATACTTTGACGAGGCCTTGCCATTCATGTAACCCAGCCTTTCCACTCTTCAGTTGACGTAGTATACGCGGTATGTTTTTCAGGCCTTTGAGGTGACCGTGCATGGCGTCTGCGCTTGCGATGTTTTCAGAGCGGACTAGACACTCGACTGAATCGTGACGCGCATTTATGATCGATAACGACATTGATGGCCTCAAAAGCCATTGGCGAAGCAAAACTCGACCGAGAGTTGTTTGCGTCATGTTGAGGGTACCTACAGGGTATATCTTTGCGATGAGTTGTCTGTCGATGAATGAACTGTGTCACTCACCGTAGAGGGACAGCCCTTCCTTTGTCTTGTCCGAATGGATAGATGCATGACTCTCAGTATCGAAGACTTGCAAAGATCTTGAAGAGAATGGCGTGAATGCGATATTATGTATTAAACCGTTGAACGTACGATAATGCATCTGCATTTATTTGCATTACTTGGTCCCTATATGCGCATGAATTAGCCAGTCGGTAGCACATAAAGTTGGAATACTTACAAAGCGATTGACTCGATGCCACGAACCTCCACCCCGCAGTCGGACGCGTCGTCCATGTCTGTCATGGCCCGAACTTTTGTGAGGTGGTCTATCAAAGCACCAACAGACCCTATCTTTTTGTCGTAAGAATACCGTCTCAGTCAACATTCCGGTTCGAATGGTAGAGAATAAACTCACGCAAAGCGGAGAAGTTTCGAGGGAAGCAAAATTACCCAACCTTATACTAGCATTCCACCTTCTCTGCGTGGGATCTCCGGTAACGGCTCTCCTTCGCTGCATGAAATCGTATGCATTTGACGGATCGTCAGAATCACTCGTCGCAAGGCCACGGTCAAGAGCATCAAGAGGCAATTCGGATAGGCAGCCCAGCGATAGTAGTCGTTCACGACCCTTAGCTAGAGCAAAATCCTTCGCCAGACATATTTGAAAGAATCCGCCAGATTCGTCCACTAGAGTCCGTTAATAACTGCGAGAGAAGAAAAGTCATCGACTTACTGGTATCCCTCATGATGTCAATCGCAGTATCGTCACCCTTTGAGCTTGTTAGAGTCACATCTGGGCTGATTTGTTCCAGCACTATGGCTTCATTAGACTTGAAAACAACATGGCCAAGGCTCGAACTTACGTAGCTTCGTTATGTCGTTATGAGAGCTTTCTGGTGTATCCTCCAGTACGCAAATCATTAGCCTGACAGGATCATAGTACGCGCAGCCGATGCGTCGACTACGGAGATTGAGCTTTCAGCAAATCTTCCAGGTTCTTAGACGAAAGGAACTCGCTTTTGACAGAACGCTGCTAAAACAGTCTAAAGAAAGTTCGATGGAATTTATCAGCAATAAGTCGGGATGCAGGTGCTGACCTTCTCATTGACATCAGCCTCCTTATCCATTCTGCCTTCCTCAGATTCCGCTGCGTCCTTCTCTAACTCGTCGCCATTGTCTCCGTTGTCGACTGCATCCCAACGAACTTTCTTTCGTACACGATTCTCTCTGTCCATGTCCGACTCCGACTCGCTATTCACTGTAGAGGCGACCGTGCTGACTTCATCCATATCATTGGTAGCTTGCTTCGCGGTTTGCTTCTGCGAGCTTTTCTTGGGCCAAGCCTTCCTTCGAAAGAAACGCTTACCGTTCGTCATGGTTGTCTTGGTGCAAAGCTGGAGGGAGACGCGTCGCGTCGCACCTCGTGGATCGAAATCGGCAACCTCCGAGTCGCCGCGCCCACTTGAAGGAACCTCTGATGTTCTTTCTCAAGTCCTTCAAAATTCATCATAATTCATAGGGATATGACATGAATCGCGTTCGAATTTTGGACACAATTAAATAAAGCTACTTTTTACTCTTCAGTAAATCCTGAAGGTCATCCTTTGCCACTGCAGAAGCAAGCCATCAACGAAAGTAGAAAGCTGGGAAATTGGAACGACGTACCATTTAGCAGTAAGCTTTGCGAGTCAAGCATAATCTTGTTCCCAGATGACGCAAGTAAGTTGGCAATGTCTCGAGCAGCCTCCAATCTGCGAAGAGAAAGGAAGCCCTTATTTGTGCGAACTGCTTCTCCGATGAGAATAGCCGACTGGGCTTCTCCTTGAGCTCGGACTATAATGGACTATGACACGGTATGAATAGCAAATCGACATATGATTGATTAAACACGCACTTGTTTCTCCTGTATCGCCTGGTCCACAAGGAACGCAGCTCGTAGCGCGTTTTGTTGCGCGACCTGTAGTCGGACGTTTTGAATCACTTCCTTCTGTAGTTCGAGTAAGGGGAACTTACCTGCTTCGCTTCTACGGCATGGGTGAACTCGGGGGAGAACGTAACATGCGTTATCGAGACATCATCGAGGACGATATTGAAGTTCGCCGCCCGATTTGTGAGGTTTTGACGGACCAATCTGGACACCTGAAGAAGATTTCGTGCTTCGTCATCGTTCTGCGTAAAAGTCGGCACAACTTAGGACGTGGACGTACATGTTCTCGTTGCGTAATGAGCTGACTGGCATTGAATTGCGCAACGACACTTTTAAGCACCTCATTCACGATAGAAGGCAACACTCGTTCGTCATAGTCGGTGCCAAGTTCCCGGTAGATTGTCGGGAGCGCTTTGGTATCTGGCCGCGAGAGGACACGGCAAGTGATGTTCACCATCTGAAGGTCTAGAATCAACGGAGTAAGCAAGTGGGTTTTCGAGGTTATGGGCTGCCGTACCCTTGGTTCCCGTAAGACTGGGGATACTCCGTGGCTTCGCTCGAATGTCGTAAACAATTGGAGTTTCAAACCAAGGAATCTGTAGTGAGAACGTTCATATTTGAGCCCAATACCGAAAGCTGACCGACATACTAAGAAATGTGTTCCTTCGCGGTATACCTCATTACTAACACCATTTAATCTTGGTGGAGGTTAGTTCATGTTCGCTGCATAGGATCGACGACATGAACACACCTGGTGTATTTGATCGCCCTATGACCACCATCCACTGTGAGATTGAACATTAGCAGGACAAATTAAGCATGAAATATGCAAAACGTACCATTGAAAAGACTGGCGTTTAATGCCATTCCACCCACCACAAAAGTGACGAGGAGCGCGGCTGCCGATCCTCCAGCACGACCTCCGGGTATGTTTGGCCCACGCGAGCTTCTTGCGCCCTGCTGCTGAAGTTGCTGTACCAGCCGGCGTAAAATATCCTGACCGCTCATTGTTGAACGAGCGACGGCGGTCTGTCGTCTTCGTCGTTGACTGTACGTCGCTGCCGTCGTACGCGCGAGTTCGGCCGTGTCATGGCCGTGGGAATCTTAGAAAACCTGAAGGGCAAAAATTTGTGTGAAACTCTCCTTCAACCACCGTCTTCTTACCGTCGTCGCGTACTGTGCGTTCCAGTACCGTTGGACACGTTAACGATTGAACCCATGGTTGTAACGGATGAAGGGTTGAGCAGCGCGGTGAGTTGACACGTCCTGCTTTCAATGTCATACCTGGAAAGACCCTGATCGGCGAGTGCTTGTGTGCATACAGTTGGGTTGGGTGTCTATTGCGTGCTGGTAAACCACATACATTTTAAAATTCTTGCAGTACTTACCCACTGTGCAGGATTGTCGTCTACACTCCCCAAATATACGAAAATTATCAACTCAAGTCCGGCGAGGGTTTGAGCGTGCTGTTCGTAGTGATTTGGCTACTCGGTGACCTATGCAATCTTGTTGGGGCACTCATGGCCGGCCTGCAGGCCACAGTAGTCATAATTGCGGTATATGTGAGCTTATTTACTCCCTAGGTTTCCAAGTTTTCACCCCAGAAAATTTCCCGGACCTCAGTACTCCTTGTGCGACAGCATCCTTCTGTTCCAGATTTACTACTATCGTCATACCCACCCTGTCCATCTGGAGTCGTCAACCCCAGCAGTCACGGTATCAAACGAACACGGCGAGGAATCTCCTTTGCTCACATCCGAAATCGCGAATAGGCGGAAATCATCCTCTCACCCGTCCTATGCTGCAGCAACTCTCCGATACCTTCTGGCCTTCACTTTCGTAATATGTACTGGGATAATTGCTTGGCTGGCGAGCCAACGCGGCAACTACGAGGAAGAACCCAAAAAGGCGATAGATGTCATCGAATGGAAGAGCCAAGTGATTGGATGGACAAGTGCAATCCTGTATCGTAAGTCTCCTGCCGCTCTTGACACCCATTCTCACTTTCCCCCACTCGACTTTTGCCGATGAGAAACTGATAGTGAGATATCAATATAGTGGGATCTCGAATTCCGCAGATCTGTGCGTCTCTTTCTTACTCGTCCCTGATTTCGATTCACGCTCAGCTTCGTCTGCCACCGGTGCTCAAACTTTGATTCCGAACCTTTTGCGACGGCCCAGTCAAAAATTTTAAAACGAAATGCGAAGGACTCTCGCTCGCACTCTTTATGTTTGCGATCGCGGGGAACGTCACTTACGTTTTGTCGATATGCACCAAGTCCATGGAACGAAAACACTATATCGCGAATGCTAGTTGGCTTGCCGGTCAGTGAGACATTCGGCTGTAATACTGCATTAGAGTGCGTCGTGCACCGACACGCGCTGGTCTGAAGCACATTGGCCAAGTCTGCGGTACCATCTGACTTAAAATTTGTTCTCTCGTGTTCTGCAGGAAGCGGACTGACGGTGTTCCTCGATATCTTCGTGAGTACCTCGACCTCATTCCTCTCGGTCTATCCCCACCGCTCGGGAATGTCCACTCACGATCCTGCGTAATGTCTATCTCTCCCAGGTGCTCTGTCAGTTTTTCTACTTCCGGTCGGCGGAGGGACGATTCGTATCGGAACCCCCATCTCGGAGTGACGATGCATGATGCGACCTCGACTCGACGGTCTTCCCAAACGTTCACTGGAATGAAACCCCACATCGCGGTATGCCGTTGAATGCGCCATTGGAGAGTGGTGCGAGCAAAGTTTCCCCCGGAGTGCTTACAAGCTTCGCGATAGAGAACTTGATGTAGTTTTATTCACGTTCCGTGATTAGCACATGCGTCTCAAGCTGCAGCCTCAGGGCCAAAACTTTTCGGGGCAGCCTGCACGAATAGATGCGTTTTTGTCTATCGATCAGCGACGCCGCTGGATGAAGCGTGCTTGTGAAATTTGCGACTGCGGTAAGCTTCTGCACTCGAGGAGGATGCGAGCGAGCGAGGTGATGGCCACGGTCGGAGTGACGGCCACGAGCGAAAGTGGTAGGGCCACGGCTGTTCGCTCGACGGAGCCACGACGTCGACCAGCTGACCCGACGACGACCACAGCGAGTCGCACAGCGTGCACGTCTTCTGGAAATGCAATGTTGCGAGCATTCTCAGTCAGCGTCGTCCTTGCCTCGTTGCGCTCTGTTCCACCTCGTGTTGTTCAAGCTGCCTGTTTCGACAGTCCACGTTGCAGGTCAGGCCTCGCAGACTGCCATCCTCCCAGGCGATAATGTATACATACCCGCAAGAACTGCCGTCCTCGAAGGGCCTTAATTGCTGCCTCGTGCTGGGCTTCGTGCTGGAGATGCCATACCGCAGTATTCCTATCAATCCGTCATCTCCAGCCCGCTGCCCTTTAAAACACCGCCGGAGGTGCTTTCGGGACCACCGTTTCGCTCGTACAGTCGCTCGATGACATTGGCCTGGTCGCCGTCGAGGATACTCGCGCCGACGTCGTAGAGTGGGTTGGATATCTCGGAGAATTGGCACATACATGCGCCTTTCGTTGTATTCTTGCTGCGTGGTAAGCCGAACCTGCGCTGTTATCCCTTCATTCTTTCTAAACGGCTTTCGCTTTGTCTCAGCTCGTGCCTCGTGCAGCAGCTCGTTCCGGTCACCGAGGAGCGTGAGGCAAGTCAGCAGCAGCTGTTGGCGGTGAAGTCAGCTTCAAATTCTGACATTTTCGACCTAGCCTTCCTCCACGCGCCAGATCAGAGTCGAAACCTCCAACTGCCGTTTCATCGCCATTCGGACGCCTTGACGCTGTATTAAAGTCGCCTGGCACTTGTGCTTCTCCGCTCTCTACCGCGACCATCGTCTTCTTTCTCGCCTTTGACAATGCCGAGTAGCGCATCCCAAGCTGCTCTCCAGTCCTATGCCCCGATGCCATCTTTGTTCTCCAAGGCCTCCCAGCACTCTGTGCACTTGCAGTCGTCGAAATCCGCACTTCCTTCGTTGAACACGTCGTTTTCGAGGGCGAGCTCTAGTTCGACGGTGACTCGATCACCGACGTTGAAACGGAGCCCGACATCCCCCGTTCGGGCTTCATATTTGAGCAACTCGTCGAGATCTCACTCCGGTTCAAGCACTGCTTACGATGGGTACAGGCATTCGGATCAAACAGTACATAGCCCGAAAGCGCACTCCCAATCTTCGAGACGATCTCCTACGCATTCTGGGGACAGACAAAAGTGGAATGCAAACACAATTCCGCACCTTCGAGAAGCACTCGATACATTGGAGAGTCAGATGGCGACGTTAGCATTTGAGCGGAAGATGTTGGAGAGGAAACTGGAAAAGGCGGTTCGACTTCAGTCTCCGGTTCAGCGATTGCCTGGAGAGCTTCTTGGTTACATTTTTCTGGTTGGCGCCCTCCAGCAAGATTCACAGGACACCATCCTACTTTCGACCCTGATGTTGGTTTGTAAGGATTGGGCGGAAGTCGCGAAAAAGACACCTGCACTTTGGTCGCGAATCGTCATCGAAAATAGCGCGTCTCTCGCCAAGGCACGTTTCAAGCTCGACCGTTCGAAAGGCGTGCCCGTCGACATCACCATCCAATTCAGCCCCCATTTCGAGCATACTCGAACGATTACGGAGCTCGTCGTGCACGCCATGGACATCCTTCGTCCAGCCATCTGGCGTTGGCGCACCTTTCGAATCGCAGTACCCAGTAGAGCCCACGCTCACGCTGCTCTCACCCAATGCAAAGAGCCGGCGCCGCTTCTGGAAGAACTGTCTGTGCAGATTCATCATTTCATGCAGGAGGATCGCTTCTCAAAGCCGCCCCTTCCCCTCTTCCAGGGACATCTACCCAGCCTACGAACATGCTCCTTCACGTCGTTTAATTTCGGATGGGATATGGCCCTCGTTAGTCGACTGCGGGTGCTCAAGCTGGGCGGTTATTGGAACGGCTTCGCTCCTTCGGCGGATATTATCATGAACATACTTCGCGCGTGCCCCGCGCTTGAAGAACTCGCGTTGCGGAACATGACAGATGTTGATGGCGGAGGATGCTCGGAATTCAGCCAATTTGACAGACGAGAGGAACCTACATCGTACTCGCACAGTACGTATTTTCCGAAGGCGACGGATATGGTTCATATGCCACGGCTGAGAAGAGCGTCCTTTTACAATGCGGGGGCCGAGAGGATGCATGCGATATTTAGCCAGCTTTCCTTCCCAGCTTTGGAACGGGTGGAATTCGCGTACATGGATAACTTATCACCTATCTTGAAGCACCTCAAGCGACAGGTTTTCACGTCTTTACCATTGACGCATTTCCGCATCGAATCGTGCTATTTCAATGAGTTGAAATTCATGCAATTATTGGCGCGCTTCCCCCTTCTGAAGACCCTGGAGCTCATTGACGTCGAGGACATTTCGTCAAACTTTTTGAACGTTGGTAGATTTCATCGCTATCTGATCAAAGTGACGCTAATACAATGCATCAGGGTCTATCAGCTCATCCACCAACTCAAGATTGGATCTGCCCTCGGCTGGAGACTCTAAGTTTCGACGGGTGTTCTACCGTTAATTGGGACGCGCTTCGGGGCTTAGTCGAGTCTCGTCTACCGGCGAACTCGTCCAGCAGAATGGTGAAGCCTCCGAATAAGGATTTCGTTCGCGGGAATACGTTGTTGTCCTCCTCCGCATCCTCGTATGCTGCTCAGCAGCAGAACCGGCACTCGTCCTCCGTCTCCTCGTCCTTCAGTTCCTCTGTATCAACGGGAGGGTCAACCGGCACAAAATACGCGACGAATCGAGCTTCAGGGACCGTCCCGAAGAGGCTGAAGACGCTTGATTTGACCCGATGCCACCAGATCAGCCAGGAGATGATACAATGGCTCCGGATGTACGTCTCAGAAGTACGCTGCGACTCTGTCAAGACGTATTGGGGAGAATACGGCTTCAGCTCCTCATGATATTGGTCACGTTTCTCAGCGTTTCATTTCATAGTTTGTATCTCCTTGCAATTCTTCCAGTTCGCCTTGCATTTTTATTTGTGTAGCCCATCAAGGTAGAAAGTTTATCGCTTGTTTATATTTTATTCGCGCTGTCGAACGTGCATTATTAGTGTATTAAGATTTCTAGTCTGTATCATCATCTTCACTGCGCTTCTCATATTCATTGATCGGATACGCTGGACAGGCTTCGACTGTTATAAAGTCAGCGAGCGATGCTCTTCTGAGAGTCGTGGCTGAGGCGTGCACAAGGTTCAAAGGTACTTAAATATCGATGAAAGTACTTCCATGAGAGAGTTTTTAAACTATAGTACTACTTCCCCTCTCCCATCTTGATATCACCCAGAGCTGTATCGCAGAGAATTGGGGAGCGAAAATGTCTTTCACCATCAATCCAGCTGAGATCGAGGTTGCAAACAGAAGGTTCGCGCGCAACGCAGTGGCGGTATGTGGATACGCTTCGCTTCACTCGCAACGTTGTATTAGTATGAAACTCATGAATTACAATCGCAGACCATCAAGGCAGCGAAGACGTCGTTATTGGATCGCAGCGTCCTCGCCGACCATGCGCAAATGCTTCCCCTTCGGCTTGCCCCGAGTGCTCTGGAAGTTCTTTGCACCGAGCTACCCTCGAGTGACTCTGGAGAACCAGACCCAGCCTCGCCCTCCCCCAGTTCATGGAACTACAGGATCAATCTTCCCTCCTTCAGGTTGGCGCTTAGCGTTCTGAATGGCGTCTCTATGATCATAGCGCACTTTGGGCCTGACGATGTCACACTTGTCGATAAGTTGTCTGACAAATGGTCGAGCGTCCTCGACTGTTTGTTGTACGTCCTTGATGTCTTTATCAACACGAGGGAAGGCGGCGCCGTATACCAGAACACGACATCCGTCACTCTCTCGAATGCTGCAGCCATGTTCAGTATGGTTTGCTTCTATGCTCCGGATAAAATGAAAGACGAAAGGGCGATAAAGGCAACCGCTCAACTCTGGTTTCACCGTGATCCCGAAGACAAGATTAGTCACCCGACGACGAGGGCAGTGAAAGACCTTTGCTTCGCTCTCAAGGAGGGCTACGGAAAGCTTTTGGATTTCCTTGTGGACGAATGTAAAGGCGATATGGACCGCTTGGTGGGATTCGCAATCAAGCGGCTGTTCGTCGCTATGCTTCGTTCCCCAATAATATACGAAGAGGTCGAGTCGTCCATAGAAATAATCATCTTGCTGAGTGACGAGAAACGCAGGAAGTTTCGCGTGTCACTCCTTAGGACGAAGGGTTTCGAAATGGTCTGTGATGCTCTAGCCAGGTTCTCCAGGATCCCAGAGCCGTCCGCACCAGAAAAGCAAGACACAATCGCCGCATGCTTTTCATTCTACTATCACTCGATGAACACGGAAATTTCGACCCAGTGGATCCATGAAGCCGTAAGCCACGGTTTCTTCGAAGCATTCGGAAACTTCTCTCCATCGTATGCAAAGGCGAACGAAATGACGGTCAAGAACATTAATGATCTTTTCGGGGCGTTCCTGCCGAGTCAGCTCATATACATGTCCGTCGTTTCTGCAGCCGCTGAAGCGATGGATCGAGATGCAAACGCGTTGGCGAAGCAGGTAGTCGTCGAGGGACGATTCCGACAGGTGTGGGCACAGTTTTGCTCCGTACTTCTCGAACGAGTCGTCTGGAAAGAGATTTTCGAAGTGCAACTGAACGTGACTGCATTGGCAGACAGGGTCGTTTGCTCCGTCGTGAGTCTTATACACGTCGCGTCACGATGATGAATTCATGACGGCGTACCAGTGCTCGAAAGTCGATGGCAATCACTCGTTCAGCCGTTGCGCGAGATGCAAGAGCGCAATATATTGCTCGAAAGACTGTCAAGTGTATGGCTGGAACCGTGGACATAAGAAGGAATGTAAATTCCTTTGCGAAATTCCGGAGATGGGTACGTATAAGGTGTTTCCCTTTCGAAACTCACTGGTAGGGCTGACGCAACATACAACAGCACTGACTCGCACCAAGGATGACGTGATTTTGAATGCATTGGTTAGGGACGACGTGTGGAGGCACCTTCCAGGTCTCGAAGAACTTGCGAAGGATAGATATCCTGGAACACCATTCGAAAAAATTGGCATCGTGATCGACTATAGCTCTGTTCCTCCGACATTCGCCGTCTTTCGTCTCGAAGATGACTCCATACCGGATGACGCATCTCTGAGTGTGACAAGAAAATCAACACGTCAGGAAGCTCTCCATTCCAACAAAACTCTTATGTTGGTTAAAACTCGACAGGGTTCGAGTGGATACTTGAGAAGTGTCCTGGCGGATTTCTCCACTCGTAAAACATATCCGCGACTGTCCGAACACAACCACCACAAGGTACAGCGCATGGTGGGTAGGAATATGGACGGAGAAAGTCTCGAGACGCAGATGGACGGAGTTGACATGATAATGTCCGTACTCAACCTCCAGGATGCCACCGTAGCGCTATCGATGCCCCCGCATCCACTCGAGCGTCTGCGTAAACGCATCTCCGAGGCTATGGGAAGAGGGGAACACCTTGCTAGCGAGTTCACCTTGTTCGAGATGATGTTCAAGCACATGTTAAAGGTGTGAGTGATGGGTCTTCGCTGGCGAACTGTATCAAAAATAAATAGAAGTACATCAGTTTCAAGGATGTAAATTTACAAAGGAAGATATGACCTGAACGACTATTGAACACGCCGAGAAAATATGAGCATCAGCCTGCGTTCAAGTAAGCCAGCATCGACTTTCTGCTCCGTTCCTCAGCCCTCTTGATCTTCTCGAATCCACGCCTGCCTCTACCGAGAACCTGTTTTTGCCGACGCATCTTCTCGCTTGCACGAGCATGTGCAGCCATAGCCGCTTGGCTATGAGTCACCTTCTTCACAGATTCTCGAAAAGGGCCAACGGTCTTCGCTTTGAGCCCAATCCCTAGTCTGTCCGACTTCAAGGTGATAGGGATGGGAGTGACAAGGGCAACCGGGTGATGATCCAAATAATCCAGCGGCTGGCCTGTGGCGTCATTGGTCATTGTTGACCTTGACTCCGGTGCCTCATCTGTGTCGCCGTCGTCGTCGTCGTCGTCCGAAGAGTGAGTAAGGTCAATAACCTCATCAGCGTCAAGATCTTCCTTCACCGCTGGAGGGGGCACCTTCGGTTTGAAACCAAGACCCGCACTCCTTCGCGTTGCCAACCCCAAAGCTTCCCCTTCCTCCCAGCCACTCTTCTGCAACATTTCGAAGCCCTTGTTTCCGGGACCAACAACGAGCCACACAGGAGGCTTATATTGCTTCTCGGATGGCAATGGGGGAGGGTCTCGAGTCAAAATATCGGCGAGGGTTGGCGTCGAGGACCCAGAACCACTCGCTTCGGATTGCTCGCTGGCCTGTGTATCCAGAGCTTGCCTGATAAACCAGAGTTCATCTGGTTTTTTGGCCTTCCGAGGAGGCTGTTCAACAAGTGCATTGGGTCTCGCTATCTCCGGTGACGCACTGCTTCCAGACAGAGGTGTACTCGAACCCGATGTCGAGGTCCTCTTGAGGGAAAGATACCAGCTTTTTCGACTAGACGAAACTAGCTTGTCTGATGGCGTCGTCTGTGTCGAATCTGTGCTCGCTGAGGCGGCCACGAAACGCGGTGGACGTGCGATGCGCTCGTTAACACCAAACGGTTGTTCCGTCAGCCATGGGTCGACAGAATCGTCTATGTTCGACTGTTCAGCGGTTTCTGGTGTATGTCGAGAGTATATATATCGCGTTTCCGTTGCCATTCGCTCTGAGAGATGATAAAGACGATGTGGGTGGTTACATGTACTTGTTAGAAAGCTTACATGCACCCTGTGCTTTGCAAGAAATTGGATGGCGCTTTCGGCATTGTCCGTGATAAATTGATCGCCGATTTTCGGCATTGCAATGCGCTTCGCCAGTGAAGCTCGCAGTGCAACAGACGCGACCCGAAGGCAGTTAAAAAATACGATGGACCTCTCACCGTCTCACGCGGACCAAAAACGCCTGAACGCTGCCTCTCAGATCTCAGCGCTCACTGATACCCGGTCATGTGTGAGCGCAACTTTGCTGTGGCCTCTCTCGGAGGGTTACCGCTTTCCACAACATTACTTAGGGCAACGACTCAGACGAAGGGGGTTTCGGATTGAAGATTGACAAGAATCATGCCTTACGCGAAATCGATGGCTGCTTTGCGATTGGATTCCGACTTGGATTTTGACGACCAGAGCGTAATTTCAGGCTCGCAGACGCGATCAACGTCGATTGATCTTTCTTCAGAACGGGCTTTGCTATCTCGGCGTCGCCATTCTACAACCTCGATCCAAACATTCACGACTGCTTCAACATCAAGGACGCTGGCAGGGCTGAAGACACTCAGACAGGTTGCTTTGGGACCGCTCGTATTCATACCGGTGCTTGCTCGGGTTGCGTCTGCGAAGAGGGAGCTGGCGACCATCCGTCGGAAATCATTACCTTCTCCTCTTTTCGAATTACGCAAAGTTGTCGAGGAACTCCTGCAGCTCTCAGAGTACGTCTGTCTAATAGTCCTGGAGTACGACAGTGTCTGATGAGCCGTTCATTCTACTCAGCGACACCATTCCTCGGCATATTCGTAAATCTGCATTGCGGATCTTGAAACGCTCGTTTCAGGAGTTCATTCACGACATATTCCTCCCCTTCGGTCAAGAGGTCTACGATTGTTATAAATTAGCCTTAAATGAGCTATGCAGCGATACGCTTACATCGACTCTTCGAAACGAGGATTTCTACGGGTTCTATTACATGATCGCAGCTGGTGCGAACCTTCCGTTCAAGGTATGTTTAAATTATTCCCTTTTTTGTTATTCTTTCAAAAGGACGCAATTGAATAGGATGGCGATTTGGAGAAGGAGGATTGTCGAATGATTGCGACGATAGCCCGGTATGCACCGTTGACAATATTTAAAACTCTATCTGGGAAACGTCTGTTTTAGATCAACATCTCTGCCCTCACTGAAACTCGCCGGTTATGTTTACCTGCGAATTGCTTGGAATCGCCATTCAAAAAGGGACAAAAATCCTATTGCAGAGGTTCTTTATACATTCTTGCACACATTGAAGAGTAATTGAAACTGAACTACTCACAGGAGACCTTGAGAGAGGCTGCGGAGTCCGTGTTCCATATGACTTGGTACAGAACCTTTTTCTTGTTGTTTATGCCGTACTCAATCACTATCAAGGTCAATGTACCCATACGCCATTCGCCAGTCTGCGATAGACCAGCTTTGGTATTTTGAGCGTGCTCCGGGTAGCAACCCGAGTTTCATCACTTCGGTATGTTCCAGTCGAAGATACGTTCATAAATATTCCTAAAGAATCTCCAGGCTGATATGCGCTTCGTCCTAACTCATATCATGGACCTTGCAGAGTCTGTAAATGCCGTTAAGTCTCTGGGTACACGTTTCTGAAGTGGATATGATAGAGATCCCGAGGCACCGGACAGCGGACTTCCAGCATTGGCTAGGGTTTGGTGGTTCACGTCCTTGCCTGCGTGGAGCGAGGAGTTGTCGAAGAATTCGGTAAGGTTCTCAACGTCGCCTGAGGATGCCGGGAATTGAAAGGCGTTCGATATATAGTCATATAAGCATCGAGTTGGCGAAATATTGCTTAACTTTACAGGGTACGTGCATATCGTTCCTTTACAAAGTCAGCATAAAAATGATTCGGACTTCAATAGCGCGACTTGCAGCGACGGCGTCCGGCGTGAAACATACCAACTTCTGTATCGCTTGTCGAACGTACCTACATGGAGCGACGTCCTGGACCTGGTTGGTGACTTTTCAGTATTTCGACGACAAGCGACTAACTATTCGTGACTATTTTCAGAGCACTCTCCAACAAATATCCATGACGTTCGCGGGGTTTTGTCTGTGAGTTTTCCTCGTTCTGTTCTGTGATCTTGCTCACATGAATACATCGGACAGAACGGAGCAACAGAACGATGTTAACAAGCGGAGGGCTATGGTCCGCGAAATTCGCAAAATCGTCAGTGAAGCTGTTGAGACGACCCCACATGCGACTCGGGAGGTGGTCACAATCACGAAGCGGCTTGACGTAGAGGCCGTGAAATCGAAAGGAGGTCTCTCAAATCGCATCGCATCTTGGATGTGCATTGATGATCAGTTGAAGTCAGTCGATTTTCTAAACCTTTATGTACCTGGATAATGAAATATGGCACACAGGAATTGGGAAAGCCAAGCGCCCTCAATTGATACACATGCGATGATTGAGAACCTGTCGGTGTTCGTCCTGCCGGACGAGTCGCTGCTCGACAAGATTAAGTTCGCGGGTGTGCTTGAGCGCGTTAGCACGTATGCGCAGACGTTCGTATCTCCATTCTCGATCCTGGTTTCTGGTTTCATGACAATTCGAATTTTTTCCCCATAGGATAAGCCAGACCCGCGAAATTGCTGTTGACGCGCTTTTCGTCCTGCTCAACGTGCGGGACTGGTTGGGCAATATATCCCTGTCCTTCGATGGAACGGTAACCTCATTATAGTGTCGAGGATGATATACCCTTCATGATTATCACGGACTTGATGGTTTCTTGTACATGAGCACGAAGGACAATTTAACGCTACGTAGATAACGAAAACATTTGTACCAATAGCCTCACGGTATTTTATTGCTAGCCTTGAGTTTCGATTAGGTTTAATATTGAGAGAAGGAAAGAAAGAGAAATTTTGAGATTTGACGTTGTTGGCGGAAGTGGAAAGGAACTTCAACAAGTTTGCGCGCGTCGCGCCCACCTCATTCGTTACGAGTTCTGCCGCTCACCATGACCTCGACAACAACACTCCCCGGCGAAATAGTACCAGCCCAACATCCTAATCTTAAGCTAGGACCGGGCCTTCTACAGTCAATCTCAGGAACGTCGGACTCTGCCACGATCGTATCGACAAGAGCAGGAGAACTGCAGCATTCGGCGAATCGAAGCAAGTGGTGGATCGAAAGCAATGCGCGACGTGTAGGCTCGTTTGTTCCAAGTTGATATATCTTCATAATGAATGTCTTCCTCAGTACGTCCCTGCTGCACAAGAGTCAGTGATCGGTCAAATTTCCGGGCGTGCAGGTGAAGGATACAGAGTGGATATCGGTGGTGCCCACAACGCATCCCTGGACGGTCTGGCATTTGAAGGAGCAACGAAACGGAATCGACCCAACCTCAAGGTATGTCAAGTATCAACCGCTCTTCTTGCCATATACAAAATTTCGCCGTCTAGGTAAACTCTTTGGTGTATGCCCGAGTGTCATTGGCACATAAGGACATGGAGCCAGAGCTCGAATGCTTCGACGCACAGACCCGGAAAGCCGAAGGGTTCGGGGAGCTCAAGGGCGGTTTTGTGGTGAAATGCAGTCTTGGCATGTCTCGTCGGTACGTACACCGCTGTTCTCTTGCACTAAATAGTGGGCCTGACATTTTCGCTCAGACTTTTAGATCCAAATCACTTTCTTCTACCTCTTCTCGGCTCTCGGTTTCCGTTGGAATGTGCAGTGGGCATGAATGGGCGTATATGGGTGGACACTAAATCGGCGCAGAACACAATTATTGTAGCTCGGTGTATTGAGGCTGCAGACCCAGACGGCGGAGGACTGGATGAGGCCGACGTCAACAAACTACTCAATGGCATTCAATCTTAAGCGGTATATTTTCTTCGGTTCAGGGTGGTCAATGGACGACTGTCCTGCGTTCGAGTCGATAATCAGGATCCCAAACTCGGAGCTCTTCGGTATGTAAATTTCCCGTATCCCATTTTCGAAGAGAGACAGCTCCCATCCACAAGTATTCGTCGTTAGGACGATAGGCACCCGCCAATGATGTGGGTCCTGCAGCAGCAGTCGAAGATGTTCAGGGATCGTAAGTTCGAGGATGCCAGCCAAGGGGCCCCCACCGAAAACAAGTTGCTGCGCCTTCACAATGCTCACAGAATGCACAAACGATATGGCCAAAGTTCTCGTATCATTGGGACCGGATTCTGAAGGACACCGTGTCATCTCGAGGACAACTATATGTCAAAACTATATTTACACTATCACTACATCTTGTCGCAACGATGGAAACAAATTACTGATGATTTCCACAAGCAAGTTTTGCACTGTATCGTGCATTCCACCTCTTGCCATCTTCCCAACGCTTCTTCACCAAATTGATTCATCTACGCGCATGGGTGCTCGCAACCGCTGCAGCGATTTGAGTGGTATGGTTGACCATAACGGCATCAATCCTCTCGCAAAGATGTTTGACTGGTGTTTGAGTTGATGACAACCAAGAGACCGGATCCTTGATTCCTAGGTCATGCAACACCACGTCTACCGCATCGGAGCGTGTTTCCAATAAGTTTCCTCGCGCGTCCTGACCCACCGCACGTTTGAATTCCACTTCGATTGCTGAAGGTGACTCCTCTTTGACATTAACGGTGATGTTCTTCTCCATGGAACCGCTTCCTTGATGTACGCGCAAAGAAACGAAGGAACCCCTGCCGTTGCTTTCCAACGCCTTTTTACGAAGTTCGAGACGTGTAAGGCTCTGATTTTCTCCCTCCCCCATGACGTCGTCATCCAGCCGGAAATGTCCAAATGTAATCGGGACTGTTCTGTAATCTAAAATGTATCCGAGCTTTCTGCGAGGCACGCCTGGAAAGTCACGCTCTGCGATCTTGCGCAGTCCAGGTAAGTGTCTTGATATTTCTTGTTGAGCCAGACCCAGGAGAAACTTTTCATCTCTTTGCCTCACGTACACTATGTAAGAGTCAAATTGATTTAGTAGGAAACGGAACAAGAGTGTCGGGAATCGCGCACCCGAGTCCGTATATCCCGCCATATCCTTGCACTCTCCTTTATGGTTTCTCTTTTTCCAATCTTCGATTTGGCATTCCTTGGAGCAATAAAAGGCTGCTTGGCATCCAGCACATTTTTTAAATGTGTTCCACGCGTCAGCTTTGCAGCACTGCAAAGGAAAGAACGGATCAGACTTCAGCCATTTAGTCACTAGGCAGTAGGATTTACAGTACTGCACATAACCCTCAAGCTCTCCGATTTTGATGCCCAATTAATCTTCTCGTAAATGTGCTTTTGAATGATACGTTCCAAAGCGATGGAAGAAAAGATTTCCCACTCGTCCTTCACGATGCATGCCGACTTGGAGAGCGCTTTGAGAAGATGGCCGCTGGAGTCCAAACCCGAACCAACAGCACCTATTACGGAGAAAAGGACGAGATGGGAAGGCAAAACACGACTGAGCAGCATCTTGGTCGAATCCACGATGACTTTCGCGTTCTCGTTGGAAGTGTAAGCTGAGCTGAATCTTGCCAACACTTCAAAGTACCCTCGTCGGACACCCTCGATGATCCAGGGGATCCCTGCTTGTGAGCGAAACATATCGAAGTAGAACATCGCGCATGTTTCTATCGTGTGCATCTTCTCTGCATTGAATGCCTTCGAGTCTTTTCCGAGTGCTATGAAGCCATCCGTCGCAGCGCCAATAATTCCCTTTATCTTCAAGAACGCGGCTCGAAACGACCTTTGTTCGTCGCAGCAGAGCATGATAATGGCCATGACGTTTCCTTCCACCTCTTCGTAGTTGATATTTGCTCTCTTGAGTGAGATGATGAGGCGCTCTTTGACAAGTTGGGCAACACGGTCCACAGAGTTGTCGCATTCCTGCATCAACCATTCCAGGAGTTGCCGGCTGGGCATGACGTGGAGCTTTCTCAATCCACGCGTGAACATCAAAACATTTGGGTCGCTTGGTGCAGTGTTCGCCCAGATTTTGATCAGGATTTTCGCGGAGCGTTGGTCCCGAGAAAGCGTTTCGGAGGAAAGGTAAACGGTCAAGTACAGTCCCGCTATGTGTGAGAATGCAGCGCTTTTGAAGCCCGTCAGGTTGCCTCGTGCAGGGGCGGCATTGGGATCGGGGGAAGATACAATAGCGTCGAGCATGACGAACATAACATATTCCGTGCTCTCCAAGAGGTTTTCCCAGAATTTTGTGACCAAAGGCATATAGTATGCCTTCTCAGATGGTACTTTAAAGAATGTGGTGACAATCTTGGATATGCCGAAGATAGAAAACCAAGTCTCCTTGAACTCCTCCCGGATGAACTCTGGGACTCGATTTGCAGCATTCGATTCGTTGGACGATTGAGCTGGTCTAGGAGGCACTTTGAGTTTGGTGCAAAGAATCGAGAAAGCATCCCTGGCAAATTCAGCGGGTAGTTTCTCAGCACATTCACCGAGAATGCACAGGTCGCGAAACGATCCCTTTCTTGCAGCGTTGATGACCTGAATCGGATAAATTTACAAGAGTCATTCCCAGCAAGCTTAGATACTAGCTCACCGCGGAAGGATCTGAAAGGCATTCTGCGACCAAATCCTCGACCTCCCTTGCAAAAGCTTGAGAAGGTGCATTCGGGGGCGACATGGTTTTCAAGTTCAGCGTCTCGAACGTGAAAGGGATCAACCGCCGCTGAGGTATAACTGCAGAGTTCCATCACCGGAGACGTTCAAATTTCAGACGAGTACACTTGCAATAGCGTTGGATGTCGTTAAAGAGATGAAAGGAGACGGCGAAACTCTGGGAATGGTCAAAGGATGTCGTTTAGGACGCGTCGTCAAAAGAAGTCATCGCATCATGGACAGCACGTGGCAAAGAGTTCGTTTGGGCTTCTCCAACTCAACCACGACTCTGAGCTGAACGACAACGATGCACATCCTTAAACATTCCAGCCATCTATCTATCCGTGATAGATAGAACTATGGAAGACATGCTTTATTCCATAGGATGATAATTGCGTTAAAAAGAGTGGAACTGACAGTCTTACCATTACACGATGGCCTCAAGTTGATCTGAGGCGATCTCGTTCCGTAGTCGCAATGATTGCAACCCACGTAGCAGGTGAGTATCTCTCGTCCACCTGATAGATTTTCATTGTAAAGAACTCGCGGAGTTCGCATCTATGATCTCACTTGTAGATTTTTTCTCCCGGAGCGCATCACGAAAAGTCCCAAGTCGTCGCCCAATGGTCCTCTTCTCAAGAAGTTCGCAGAATTCTCAAACTGTACGATATCCGTCCGGATAGGCTCGCAAACGTAATTGCATAAAGGTATCTATCAGTCTTACAAGTTTGTCGAAATGTATAATCACCTCAACAAATGGTTGCTCTGTCAAGCTCTCATTGCGAGGTCGCGCAAATACTCGTTTATTCGATGCATTCACCGAAAGAATGGTACAAAGCTTATGAAACTCGAAGTCTCCCGCGCTGCTTAAGCAAGAGCTGCACGTAAGCCATCTACCCCGCCACCGCTCTCGAACATGATCCGTCTGACCTTGGTACAGTCCAGATGCCGCAAAGGTAAAAATAAAGGTTGATGTATTTCATCACATGCGAAACAGTATGTGCGCTATTCTCTACAACAGTATAACTCTAATTTACAACTACGTTGGCAGGTTTTCGTGCGGTTATGATGCGAGATTGGTACTGGACGCCGTGCTCGTCCCACTCCTTTTCTACTCTATCCAGGAGCTCGAAGTACTCCTTCTCCGATTGAATCGCCCCAACCTTCAACATCGCATTCTTCAGATTCTTGTAT
Organism: Schizopora paradoxa; assembly: GCA_001020605.1. Classification (NCBI taxonomy): domain Eukaryota; kingdom Fungi; phylum Basidiomycota; class Agaricomycetes; order Hymenochaetales; family Schizoporaceae; genus Schizopora; species Schizopora paradoxa. The sequence goes on from KQ085922.1 coordinate 168,890, forward strand.
GCGTTCTTCATGATAATAACCCCTTGGTTCCCATACTCTCCCCACATCTTTCCCATCGGCATGCTCTTCTTTTCCACCTGGATGTCGACAAAGCCAGCTTTCTCCATCAAGGAGTCAAGAATAGATGCGATCTCGAAAACCTGGCCGTTCTTGTCGTAACATGTCTTGCAAATCTGGTACACCTCTTCCATCGCCGGCCCCCTCGACTTGGGTTGGAGAAGGTCAAGTTCGATGAGTTGGATTGCACCTCCGGGCTTCAGTACCCGATGCATTTCGCTCAAGACGGTTGGCCACTGTGGTCGAAGGAAAGCGGCTAAGAGGTACCGCTGATGAAGGAGGTCGAAGCGGTTTGACCAATCTTCTGGCAGGGACAAAGTGCTCGCGACGGTCAGGTGGACGTTGGGAGGAGTCGAGGACGGGAAGTTGTTTGTGGAGATATCCGTGCCGTATATTTGGACGCTCTCCGGGACCTCTTTCGCTAATCCGAGGGCCCAGGCACCTGTTATTGGTGAGTATACTATGCGACTTGGATGAAGGTTTCGAGCAACTCACCTGTCCCAGTTCCCGCATCCAGGACTTGGCTGTTATCTCCAAGTGCGACGGACTCGTCATAGATGTACCTGTCGTCGTAGACATGCTTCAGCAGGTAAAAGTGCTGCACGTTCAGCCTTGAGAAAGATGGTCAGGCAAAATTTTGGATGCAAGCAGCGACTCAAACGCACCTGTACTGCTCGCTGTCATCTCGAGGCAGCATATAAGGATCGGTGTGCTCTGTCTGGTCTGGCATTTCGATGGGAGGTCCGTGTGTTCTCTCGTCTCATCCATCTTCCTTTTTATACTCACTCATCGATTTTTATATTCCCATCAGGAGCTCACTCGGAGACGTCGGCAGCGATAGCAGTCACACAGCCCACGGCCGGCCCCCACGAGGCCGAAGATATCTCCCGCATCCTTCCTCGTTTCTTATTTTCTGTTGAATTGTCCTGGCGGACATGAACTTGGTGTGACGGACACAGGCAGGGACGACTGCATTGCAGATCGCCTTCCGTTGCAGTGGCGGTACGCGCTGAACAAAGATGGCGGTCATCGATGGGATTCGTGCCTTCGGGGTTGACAGCTTGCATGAAGATTTCGGTGACAAAGAGTCTGCTGAGCGCTCCGTGGCTTCGTTGGGCCGCCGGAGACTCATAATTCCGGCAAGGATTTGTTTTCGTGCTGCACGGCCTGTTTTTCAGACATACAGTTGGTCCCCGACAATTGCGTTGAAAGTTCTGCCTTGTTTTTGTCGTTCCGCTTTCACTAGCCGTTGCTGGCACTGACGGATGAATTCATGAAAATATCTAGTGAGGGTGTGATGATACACTGATGGTACAAACCGTGCAGGTTCGAAGTAAATATTGCCAAAGAAGCCTCTATCAGCCTCAAGATCTCAAGAAGCGATATTTTGTAACCTACTTGGTATGGTCTTGAAGAGTTCTAACGTTTTTTGAAAGCCCCGTCTGTCATCTTGAAATTCAAATTGTTATGCGATTTGCTAGCAATCTGGATCCCGTAAGATCGTGTAAGATCATACTGCACTGTACCGTAGGCGCCCGCCACGTGGTGAGCGTCTTCTCAGCTGCTAAAATTTGACCTCAGTCAAGTTGCTATCAACGACTTCCATCACTTTTACTTGGATTTACCATTGCTCTTCATAGACCAATTCCGTCTTGACATTTCATTACGCTCAAGGTGAACTGCTAACGCTGGCCTTTCGCTGCTATAGCATTGGTACTGTACCACTTACGGTATCGATCGCCCTCAACAAGTGGCAGAACTTGAAGGATAACATCATAACGGCGATTTATATTCGCATCGTAAAATGTTCAGAGGTACTGGTTTATGTCTTCCAACGGACAAGAGAGCGATCGTAGAAAGGTCTCGGACTAATCCTGCTGCGGTGAGTTGATCGCGTTATTTCAAAAATTTCCTCATTTTTTCGACGATCGATGGCTCTTGATTTTATTTTTTCTCGACTCGCATGCGCCTACGTATACTGAACTTGTACACCACAGGCGTTAGCCGCTGCGAAAAATGGATCTCATTTGGATCTTAGTGGTCTGAGCGAGCATGCCGGTCAACTTCCTCCAAAAATCGCTCGGGAGGTTTTCGTCCTGTTCATTAGCAAGCTCGCTTCGTCATCCAATGCATCCGGAACCAGAATCGCAAGCTCTTCGGATAATGAGGGTCCCATACCGGAAATCGATAAAACGGAATTCTTGGAAGCCACCTGTGCTCTCGTTGGTGTTGCCAAAATTCTATGTACGCGGCTCGTCGCACCCTCGGAGCGAAGCTACTACGTACCACTCGTTGCGAAAGCCTGGCCAAAGATCCTCGGATGTACAGTGTACGTCCTCAAGACTCTTCAAGATGCCCTTGCCTCATCGCCCGAACGCGATGACAAACCGACGAACACAAATATGCCTGGCTTCAAGGGAACCGTATTCGCAAATGTTGCAGGCCTCTTCTTCTCTATGTTACATTTTACCGAAGTCGCTGAGGCACTCGCGCGCGACCGGCGTTCCTCTGAGGTCGTCGCGAAGTTGTGGGTGCAGACCCCAGTTTCCGATCCTAATATCGCGATGTCCTCTCGAGCACTGAAGATGCTCTGCTTCGCGATAGGGCAGGACTGTAGCCAGGCGCTCGATTGCTTGCTCAAAGAATGCAACAAGAAGGTGGAACGACTGGCGGAGTTGGCGAAAGAACGGTTGATCGTCTCTCTATCTCGGTCTGTCAGGGAGTACGAAGAGATCGAAGCAAACATCGAAGTCGTCCTTATGCTCAGCGACGACGAAAGGCGCTCCTTCCGGGCTTCCTTCTTGAAGATGAAAGGGATTAGCGCAGCGACAGACGGGTTTATTGCTTTCGCGAAAGAATCAATACCGAAAAGCGACGCGAAAATCCAAGCAGTCGAGGCGTGCACGTCCTTCTATTATCATATGCTCCTCTCGGAGATAGGATTACCATGGATCATCGAGGCCTTTCGTCATGGTTGCTTAGAGGTTATTGCGCGCTTCAGCAAGTATTACACGAGCGATCCGAAGTCCAGGATGACCGTCGATAATGTCAAGCATCTATTAGGTCGTTTCATCCCCTGCCACCTCGTCTACTTCTCCATCATTGGTGCGGTGGCTACCGGGCTGAACCGCAACAGTAAACTGCTGATGGGCCTGTCCTCGCCCTCTTGCCAAGTCAAGAAAGAATGGGAGATGTTCTGTTCTATCGCGCTAGAGCGGATTATACGAAAGCACGTCAACGAGTCAATCTGGGCTGTGGATCGTAAGGGGGTGGCCGTAATATGCAGCAACGTAAATACCATCGTCATGATCCATGGCATCGATATCGCTGACTCTCTGCTGTTTCCAGTGCTCCAAAGTCGAAATGAAGAAGACGTTCCAAAGGTGTTCTGGTTGCCTTGGCGCGATGTACTGCTCCAAGGAATGTCAGGTCGATGCATGGAAGAACAAAAACCACAAAGTTCAATGCAAATACCTCGCTGCAACGGGAGACATAGGTACGTACACCTCCCGGCTTCATCATCGTCAGCACCATGATGAAACCGCTCACCTGAATCTATTGAATCTGTTGAAAAATCTTAGCGCCGCTCCGGCACAAAGACGACAAGCTCCTTATGATCATGGCCGCGCAGGAAGTGAGGCGCCACATGCCGGGCCTGCTCAAGCTCGCTGCGCGCGACTTCCCTGGCGTGCCCCGCAAGCACCTGGGCTACATCATCGACTGCACCTCCGTGCCGCTCAAGTTCTCGCACTTCCGCATCGACAACGACGTCGACGGGGAGGGGCCGACGCAGAGCCATGCGCGCCCGGAGCTGCGGCGGATGGTGATGAAGAGCGAGGGGAAGGCGGCGCTGATTAGCTTGAGGCTGCTGCAGGGGACGGGATGCCAGGAGCGCGACATCATCGTCGAGGTGCTGGAGGACGACCCGAGGACGGCGCGGGGCCCTGGCGGCGGAGGCGTGCGCTTTCCGCGCATGGTGGGGCGGGATTTTAAGGGGAATGTTTTGGAGACGAGGGCGGATGCGGTGGACTATATGCTGAGCGCTCTGGACATTAGGGATCCGGTGTCGTGGTTGACGGAGTCGCCGACGCCGGTGAAGCATTTGTGCGATAGGATCGATCAGTATACGAAGGACCAGCAGGAGATTGGCGGTGTAATTAGCTCGCTCCTTGCTCAAGCTGAGGAGATGGGCTTTCTCGAGGATTAGAATAGCGAATAGATTGCGGTGCCAATTCAGAGGAAAATAGAACGGGACATCCTTGTTTCGAGTAGGATCTAGGAAGGATTTTATTTAGGAATTGGAAGGACGAGGACTCGTGTATTTACATCTAAGTTTATTTGAAGTTTTCGTACCCAGCTAAAGACGTCCCTTAGTGCGCGCACGGAAGGGAGGCGGCGGTATACAGAATTTGAAGCACCGACTCATGTTGGAAAAAGATGATAGTATAAGCTGGACGACAGAACAAGACGAGTAGCTTACCATTGTAGAAACATATTCTTCTGTGCTGCACAAATTTGAATGCCCTCGGGAAGTATCATTCGAGTTGTTGTACATACTAGAGGTATATATAATCAAGCGCCGGTGTTCACTCTAATAGCATATATCCAAGTCAAAAGGTCATGTTACCGCACGCCGCTTTGATCGTGCGTACGAGCTGCTGCGAATACTAGTGCCAACGCACACCCGCGCCCATCGTCTGTCGCGACTCACGACATTCAACCTGTGTTTGAGCACTGGCACTCGCGCAGTGCAAGCATTCCTCGGCGACGAGACACGGCGACGGCGCAGCGGGCGGGTGGCCGACGTGTGCGGAGGGCCGTCCCAGTTATCATGAGTACGGCTTGAGGGAATGAGGGAATTTAAGTTGGAGAGCCTGAGAGATCTCGAGGGAGGTGGGTATCGATAATAATAATCCATGTGCATATAGGAGTGGGTCGGTCGGCATGTCGCCATCGCATCGTATCGTAATTCGAGCACATGTGGACGACTTGCGTCACAGGAAGTTGCCAGACCTTCGAGAAGCCGATGAGATGAATTAGGACGAGAGGGTTAAAGTCTCGATTTGGAGGGAAGGAGATACGAGGTGAAGCTTGAAGGTAATGGTGAGTAAGCTATAGGGAGGAGCCGTGAAGGTGTATTGAACCATATGCGTCGTCGAGATCGAAGAGATTGGAGGGTTGATTTGTCGTTTGTGTGGAAGAGACGGGGCGGGGGAGCTCGGAGTTGTCGTTGACGCCCTGCAAAACGAAAGGTTAGAGATTAGAATCTGCTTTCACTAATTGTGCGATAGCGTCTACCAAGAGAATGTCGGGCCGCTGACGACACACCATCGTTAGGCCGTGGCGCTTGTTCGGAGTGAGTGGTGGGTCACTTGCTTGGGCGGGGTGGGCTTGATTGAGCTGGTCGTGCGAGACCGGGAAAGTTGGGGTGCGGGTCCCAAAATTGAAATTCCTTTCCTTTTTTCTTTGAAGAAGTTATTTCGAGACGCCGAAACTAGAGAGGGAGAGAGTAGCTAGGGTGGTAGCCGTCGGTGGAATGGACGGTGCATTCTCGGGTGGACGTCTGACCTCTGCGATCTGAGCCTTGAGACGCGCACCAGAGAATGCGCACGTCCTCGAGCGTCGCAAACGGCATACTCACTAGGTGTGAATAATTATTTGACAATTCGATGATGACTCCAGCTGTGTTTAATCCGCGTCGAGAGGAGGGGGGAATCCTTTCGTTAGGAGACCGGTGACTGGTGCTGTGCTGCTACAGTGCTCCAAGTAAGAGATTGTCGTTGGCGCAAGTTAGACTCGAGATTCTGTGATGACCGGGGTGCAAGGCTCCATCCAGGCTGTGCAGGAGCGTCGATCCACTGTTCGAGCTTTGTTTGCGTTGAGAGGGTTTGACTGAAAATGCTAACGAAATCAAAACAAAGTCAAGAAAAGTCAAACGGTGAATTATGTCGGGCAGCAGAACTGCGTACGTGTTACCCCGAATATTGGGCTGAGATCGCAGTGCACGTTCGGGCTGATGCTGTTCGGACTGGGGATGTCGTGAATCTAACTGATTGATATATCAATGGCGATGTGATAGGCATGGCTTCGATCTGGATTATACGCGAGCGAATGACAGTGTCGGGCCGCTGACGAGGAGGTGCGTTTGTGGGGGGTGTCCCGCCAAGTGAGAAGCAATTCCCTCGAGTGCGGGTCGGTGGACTTGAAGTGCGATTAGATCTGGAAGGAAGAGAGGTAAGTCTGCTCGAAATTACAAATTCAGAAGATGGAGTAAGAGGCCGAAGAGCACACCTTCTGTCTTTCGATTTCACTGGACGATAGAATAGCGGAAACCGAGGTGCTATGCTGGGATGTACAATGTTCCGAGTCGCTTTGGCGCAGTTCGTTTTGTTGTTGTTGAATCTCGCGTTTGAAAATCCTTGCGTTGTTCATCTTGATGTTATTGAAACTGCTTATAAGATCCACGATGATCCAACGAAAACAAATGTAGCATTTCAATCCAGACTAGAAATTTGGGCCATGAGCGTTGCATGTTGCTTTCGAATCGAAATAAATCCTGAAATAAAACTGCTAACTTACTCCGACTTCGAGATTGTCGTTGGCGCAAGTTAGACTCGAGATTTTGTGATGACCGGGGTGGTATACGGTGTGCAAGCTTGCAAGCTGTGCTGGAGTGTCGATCCATCGTTGTAGCATTTCAATCCAGACTAGATATTTGGCCGTGAGCGTTGCAAGTTGGTCGATTTCGAAATAAATTCGGGGACGCGTCGAAAGTAGATAGAACGTCGTAGAAGCGGTCTTATCGTGAGGCGAGGAGATCGCGTCGAGGGGTGCGAGAAAATCGGCCATCATGATACACCCAATAACGACATCCGCCGCGCCGTTGTGTTTGGGCGAACCTCCGCGCCGTTACGAGAGACATCGTGTTTCAGGCGGTCTCGAGCCCTTCCTCCGACGAAAAAACAAACAATGAAATTTTTGAGAAAAGGAACACGTTGAAAGCAAACCAGAAGCACCTGCCTGGTTCAATTGCAGAAGAGGGAGACCCTGCAGACGAGCACAGCTTTTTGTTGAACCAACCTGAAGCCGACGGGCGACGCGTTCTCGGGACCTGATCTACGCGCGAGGCGTCGGGGGGTTGTTCTAGGGCTGGAAGTGTTCCGAGCAACGCAACGCAATCTTGGCGGTGGCGACAGAGAGTCAGATCGAGAGTCAGAACAACAACGTTCATGTCGCTCTCTTTTTCGGAAGATAATTATGACTCGACCAGAAGCTTCCGTTGACCGCAGTGCGCTCACGTCATATTGGAAATGATAACATGGCAATTGGTGGGACCTTCCTTTTTCTGTCGTTTCGGAGTGAAGACGACAAAACATGAAATAAAAAATACGGCTTGGATTGAGAGGAAAGGCGCAGCAAAGCCTACAGGAATGAGAGAGAAAGGCAGAGAGGGATATGATTTGACGGAGGGGGAAGCCGCTGACGGGAGAAACGAGGTCGAAGCGAAAAAGGCCGCCTCGACGCGCGGTCCTGGAACTGCAAATCCTGCTGACACACCTTTTCTTCCTCCTCGGCCCGTGTCACTTTTCGGCAGTACATATACCTCTCCTCCAACCTCGTCCCCTTCATCCTCCTCCCCTCTTCGCTCCCTCCCACCTTCTTCATCCCTCCCCCTCCCGACGCTGCGCTTTCCCCGCACGCAGGAGGCACGACGCTCCCTACCTTTCTCTTCCTTTATTTCCATCTCCATCAACCAGGAGCATCTTTAATTCACACCCGCGTTCGCGTTCGTCGCACACACCATGTCTGCTGAACTGTCGAGGGCCGACACTGGCCAGCGCTCGACGGCGGGCACCAACACCGCAGAGTCCGAGAAGTCTACCCTCGGACAGCCCGCCGGCACTGAGCAACAGTCCTCCAAGAAGAATAGCAAGCGGTTCAGCTTTTTCAGCAAGAAGAAGGCAGAGTCTGAGGATTCCGATGACGAGGGTGGCGACCCCGAGAAGAAGGCCATCCCAATCATCAGTGAGGAGGAGAAGCAGCCTGCGCCAGTTGGCATGATGGAACTCTTCAGGTGTGTCTTGGTTCATTCACGAACGGGTTATGTTCACCGCTCCTGGGCGTTCGGACGGGTACTGACGGAATTCTTATCAGGTATACGACGAAATTCGAACTCACGCTCAATTTCATCGGCTTGATTGCTGCAGCAGGTGCTGGTGCGGCTCAGGTGCGCTTTTCCATTGCTGAAATTTAAACTTGTGATTAACATCGGTTATCTCGGGACTTCATTTCTGTAGCCTCTGATGTCCATCATCTTTGGTAACCTTACGAACACATTCGTCAAATTCGGTCAAGAAGTCGACGGTGGTGATGCTCAGGGCATCGCAAATGCAGCCGCTGCTTTCAGGCACAGCGCAAGCCAGGATGCCGCCATCCTTGTATACATCGGTCTCGGAATCCTCGGTTGCACGTTCACGTATATGTATGCCTGGGTATACACCGGCGAAATGAGCAGCAAGCGCGTTCGAGAGAAGTACTTGGAGGCTGTTCTCCGACAGGATATCGCGTTCTTTGACAATGTCGGCGCTGGTGAAATCGCGACGCGAATTCAGACGGATACGCGTAAGTTATACATTTCTTCTTGTTCGATGTGACAACTGAGATGTTTTCGCAGATCTTGTACAGCAAGGCATGTCGGAGAAAGTAGCCATTGTCGTGTCTTTCTTGTCGGCATTCTTCACTGGTTTCATCGTCGCATACATTCGGTCTTGGCGACTTGCCCTTGCAATTTCTTCGATTTTGCCCTGCATTGGTATTACTGGAGCGATCATGAATAGATTCATTTCAAGATATATGCAGTACGTCTTATCTCACATTTTGCTCAATTCCGAATAGTTAATTTGCTTTCCACTTCAGGTCGTCAAGAGATCACATTGCGAAAGGTGGAACTGTGGCTGAAGAAGTCATTTCCACTATCCGTACAGCTCAAGCCTTTGGATCCCAGGAGACTCTCGCTGGAATGTACGATGGTCACGTCGAGGTCAGCCACAAGATCGACTTGAAGTCTGCGTTCGTCCACGGTATCAGTTTGAGCTGCTTTTTCTTCGTCATCTATTCTGCGTATGGTCTGGCGTTCAGCTTCGGTACGACGCTCCTCCTTGAGGGCCACGCCACCGTCGGTATCATCGTCAACGTGTTCATCGCCATTCTCATCGGTAGTTTCTCGCTCGCCATGCTTGCGCCCGAAATGCAAGGTGCGTTCCTGTATCAGTTTGACGTTGGCTTGCATTACTGATCCATTTTCCCATCGTTTTTGCGCGCATATAGCCATCTCACACGGACGCGGCGCTGCGGCTAAGCTTTTTGCCACGATTGACCGCAAGCCCGCCATCGATTCGTCGAATCCCGCTGGTCAGAAGCCAGACAACGTCGTCGGCGAGATCGTGTTCGAGAATGTCGACTTCAACTACCCCTCCCGCCCGAACGTGCCCATCGTCCGTGACCTTTCCATCAGGTTCCCCGCTGGCAAGACAGCTGCCCTCGTCGGCGCGTCTGGCTCTGGGAAATCAACTATCGTTTCGTTGGTCGAGCGCTTCTACGACCCGTTGAAGGGCCGCGTTACTCTCGATGGCGTCGATGTTCGCGACCTTAACCTCAAGTGGCTCCGCACTCAGATCGGTCTCGTCAGTCAGGAACCCATTTTGTTCGCGACGACCATTCAGGGCAACGTTGAGCACGGTTTGATCGGCACTCAGTGGGAGCACGCGAGCGCGGAAGAGAAGTTCAAGCTCGTCAAGGAAGCTTGCGTGAAGGCGAACGCAGACGGATTCATCTCCAAGCTGCCTTTGGGATACGATACACTTGTCGGCGAGCGTGGTTTCTTGCTCAGTGGTGGTCAGAAGCAGCGTGTGGCTATTGCGCGCGCTATCGTTTCGGACCCCCAGATTCTCCTGCTCGACGAGGCTACTTCCGCGCTCGACACGCAGTCTGAGGGTATCGTTCAGGATGCATTGGACAAGGCCGCCGCCGGACGTACGACAATCACCATTGCGCACAGGTTGAGCACTATCAAGAACGCGAGCTGCATTTACGTCATGGGCAAGGGTGTCGTCCTCGAGCAAGGCACGCACGAAGAGCTCCTCTCCAACCCGGACAGTGCATACGCACGTCTCGTAGCCGCCCAGAAACTGCGTGAGGCTAACGAGCGCCGCGACGGTGACGACGACGACGCCTCTGGTGCATCTTCCGATGACTTACTCGCACAGGAGAAGGCCGAGGCTCAACGTGAGGCCGACGAGAAAGAGGCGACGCGCCGAGAGATGGAGCGTGAGGCTCTCGCTGAGATTCCCCTTGGACGCAAGAACACCGGCCGCTCGCTCGCCAGCGAACTTATCGAGCAACGCAACAAGGACGTCGGCGGCAAGTACGCGGAGACCGACTACTCGCTCTACTACATCTTCAAGCGTATGGGTGGTCTCCAGAGCGAAGTCTGGAAGAGCTACCTGTTCGGTTCTATCTTCGCGACACTCACGGGCATGGTTTACCCCGCGTTTGGTATCGTTTACGCGAAGGCGGTCACGACATTCCAGTCTACCGACCATGCTACCCTGAGGCACTCCGGCGACCGTAACGCGCTTTGGTTCTTCATCATTGCTATTTTGTCGGCGATCACAATTGGCGTGCAGAACTACACGTTCGGCGCTGCTGCTGCGAACTTGACCCACAGGTTGAGGGCGTTGAGTTTCAAGGCGATCCTGAGACAAGACAGTAAGTACTGAAACAACCTACGATTTTTGCTACATTGACTGACGTCTCAATCTTAGTCGAATTCTTTGACAAGGACGAGAATAGCGTACGCATTTCGCTTCGTAGATCGTCGATCCCTTCAGCTGACTTTTTTCTTTTCTGCAGACTGGTAGTCTTACGTCCAGCCTCAGCGACAATCCTGAGAAGGTCAACGGTCTCGCTGGTGTCACGTTGGGAGCGTAAGTCACTGCTGTTGTATTTCATGTCGTTTCATCGTCTAAACCGTTCCACTAGTATCGTCCAGAGTGTTGGAACCATTGTCTCAGGTGCCATCATCGGTCTCATCTTCCAGTGGAAGCTCGCTCTCGTCGGTATTGCCTGCATGCCTCTCCTCGTTTCCGCGGGTTACATTCGTCTCCGCGTCGTCGTTCTCAAGGACAAGGAGAACAAGAAGGCTCACGAGAAGTCCGCGCAGATTGCCTGCGAGGCTGCGGGTGCGATTCGCACTGTCGCCTCGCTAACTCGTGAGGGCGACTGCCTCGACATCTACAGCAAGTCCCTCGAGGAGCCCCTGCGCCGCAGCAACCGCACGTCGTTCTGGTCCAACCTCATCTATTCGTTCAGTCAGAGCATGATGATGTTCGTCATCGCTCTCGTGTTCTGGTTCGGTGCTCAGCGCGTATCTCACCAGGAGTTCGGCACCACCGCGTTCTTCGTCTGTTTGTTCTCTGTCACGTTCGGTTCGATCCAGGCTGGTAACGTGTTCTCGTTCGTACCCGATATCTCGTCGGCGAAGGGCGCTGGGAATGACATCATCCGTCTTTTGGACTTGCGCCCGGAGATCGACGCAGAGAGCACGGAAGGCGAGGTTATTCAGGACGTGAAGGGACGCCTCGAGTTCCAGGAGGTGCACTTCAGGTATCCTACCCGTCCGGGTGTTCGTGTGCTTCGCGATTTGAACATCACGGTCGAGCCGGGGACATACATTGCGCTTGTCGGTGCTTCGGGTTGCGGAAAAAGTACGACGATCCAGCTCATCGAACGTTTCTACGATCCGTTGGCTGGAAAGGTTTTGGTAAGTTGGATGCGATATCACTCATTCAACATTCGATATTGATCTATTTTCTCATTAGCTCGACGGTCATGACATTGCTGGACTCAACATCCAGGAATACCGCAAACACGTTGCTCTCGTTTCTCAAGAACCCGTATGTCATTTCCCTTTTGCTCGTTCTCATACCATTAAACTCAACGATGTTGTTCGTTAGACCCTGTACTCCGGCAGCATCAAATTCAACATTCTCCTCGGAGCTACAAAGCCTGTTGAAGAGGTCACTCAAGAGGATATTGAGAATGCCTGCAGAGATGCGAACATTCTCGAGTTCATCCAGGGACTGCCTGAGTAAGTCCATCGCGCGTTCATTCTTCATAACTCTCTGCTTACCTTCTCTCGTAGTGGCTTTGAGACCAATGTCGGTGGAAAGGGCGCTCAGCTTTCCGGTGGTCAGAAACGTAAGTCCCTTTGGCTTGTCTTCCTCATGGATGTTTCTAATAATATGGCTTCTATAGAACGTATTGCCATCGCCCGCGCGTTGCTCCGTAATCCTAAGATCCTTCTCTTGGATGAGGCCACGTCTGCTTTAGATTCGAATTCCGAAAAGGTTGTCCAGGACGCTCTCGACAAGGCGGCCCGCGGACGTACGACCATCGCAATCGCGCATCGTCTGTCCACGATCCAAAACGCTGACTGCATGTAAGTTTTTGCCATCTATCTTTCCTCGTACGTTGAACGGCGCTGACTTTAACTTTCTTCTTCAGATACTTCATCAAGGAAGGTCGCGTGAGCGAGTCAGGAACGCACGACCAGCTCCTGGCGCTTCGTGGTGACTACTACGAATACGTGCAGTTACAAGCTTTGTCGAAGAAGTAGACGTCCGTTTTCTGTTCTTTGTTCTGGCCTTGAAACGACCTCCTCACGATCGGATCTCCCAACAACAACCTCGCAACAATCATCAAGTTTCTTCGGATTTTTCTTTTTGATACCTTTATGACCTTTTTGCTAATCGAACTCTTATGTTCTGCTTTTTCTTCTGTTTATTCGCTTTTTCTATGTCTTTGATGACAGACTTCTTTGACGATAGATTATTATTAATGACGGGTCTTCGTGCTGTCTGTTGCAATCGTTTTCACCCCACTCCGAAGTCGTTGTGCTTTTGGGTTTTCTCTCTGCGTACGCAGTATTTCTTGATGATACAGTTTGTAGCATGACACAACCGTAGGTAGAGGAAAATATAAAGCTGCATCCGTTTCAATCTAGTTCTGCGAGGTGTTTAGTTGGATAAATGCGCGATAAGCTGAACCCACTATCGATGCGAAGCATCCATCGAGATTTAGCCGTCCATCCCCTTGTGGGCTTCAGAAGATGCTTTAATGAAGATTTATTTATCTGATAGCATGCAAGGTAATGAAAGAGAAGAGGTTGAAAAGGAACTGTTGGATTATGATACAGCTTGCGAGTTGTACTTGTACGTTTAACGGCTTGACTTCTTGCATTTATCCAACACTGGAGGGACAAAGGTCAGACGGCGGGTCACTTAAGAGTCATGGATCGAGATGGAGACGTACCAAAGTTGTAATCGAGTTCACTGTCGTCGTTGCACTGGACTTCCACCTGGACACCCTCGAGTTTCTTTCGGAGGGCGTCTCTGGATGAGGCGTAGACCATCTTATCTTTGACTTTCGCGTCGTCGGGGGCCCTGTAGATGTCGAAAACGTTCAGTTGACGAAACAAAGAGAGAAGAGGTGAATGTATGCGCGTGCTGGGCAGCATAGGGCATAGGGCTGCGGCGCGCAGAACAGAAAGTGAACAAGAACAAAGGACAACGACAACATACCAGAAGAAAAACACGATCTTCTTCCTCAGACCCTCCCCAGCATTGTACTCGAAATCAAAGACCGCGAACCGGCATTGAGGGCTCTCCCCTTTGATTTTGCTCACGAACGTCGTGAAGGTCTCCTCGTTGTCCACGGTCGCGCCCTTCTCGACCTCGAGCGCCTCGCCGACGTCGATCTCCTTGTAGTTGTCCGTGAGCTTGAAGACGATGTACTTGAGCTTGCCGGCCTTGAGGTCTGCGAAGGACTTGTCGCAGGCTTCTTTGGCTTGGATTCCGGAGGACTGTTGGGAGGGTGGGTGTATGCGCGCGAGGGTTGCGCGAAAGCAGACGCGATGAGGGACGCGATTGCCCGTCGATCAGCGTGGATTTTGTGCGAGGAAGACAGATAACATACCATCTTGTCACCGGTGGTTGGTTATTGAGGGAGGGAGGAGGAGTTGGGTGGATGGATGGATGGTGGTTGAAAGAGAGTGTTGGTTGTTGGATGGGTTGGTGGGCTGATGCGCTCTCCGATTGTGGGTGCCCACCCGTCGGTAATAACTGAAAGACGGCGATAGCCGACTGCGGTCATCTTACGCTCATAATCAGAGCAACCTCAAATCGATCGATATGACTCCCACAAATACTGCGATATTTCGTCGAAATTTGCTGGGCGGCTGCGGGCGCTGCACAGAGAGTCCATGAAGATGTACTGGGATTACAGTAAATCAAATGTCGAGTTCAAGCGTGGCAGACACGTAGGTAAGTACTTGCAATTGACAAGAGGATCATTTATCTGTTTCAAATTACACACACACACACCATATGGCACAAGGTCTTTTTTCGATATACACGCTTGAATTTTGAACTTACCATCTTACAACGATTCTGAAACCTCGCATCAGTGGTTCTGGAGACCAGGCAAATGCACGTTCTCAAAATTAGTGGTACAAGGCCTTTCACATTTATCATCCTTTTTTCTTCATTCTAAATCTGTAGATACGATCTAATTCCAGTCGTTCGCGCTGCATTCAGGCGCATACACTCACTCGAATCTCGTCAGCGCGATTTTTGTCCGAAGCAGTTTAGACGCACTAAAATAGGCGCACGAAGGCGATGCGCCGCGACGGTGACTAAGCAGCACTGCAGGGACGCGTGGCCTCCCGTCCGTGGCGGCGTGCTTTCGACCGTCGAGGACGATTGGGAACATTCGAGCAAAGCATACGCAAGCGTCGTAGCTGACGCGTACTCTTCTTTATATACCATCAAAGGTGAATTATATGAAGTAAAACTCAACCTTTACCGTCAGCACTGATGTCGTCGTCCGTAGGATTCCGAGCAGCATTCGCCATGCAGACCGATCATGAAGGCGACCAGGGCATCATGAGCGTCGGGAAACAATGTTCTGCGAGCACCTGTCAGCTCGTCGACTTTCTACCGATCAAGTGCGATCACTGCAAGGAGCCATTTTGCTCTGATCACTTCAAACCCGAGTCCCACAAGTGTAGCAAATGGGATAGTTCACAGGCGGATCGCAGAGCGCTTGAATGTGAGTTGCCAGGATCTCTGTGGTCTGAAACAAAGCTAACGTGTAGAGGAAGGCTTCGTATGCACAAAGCTTATAGCTATCCCACCTGGCGCGGATCCAAATATTCGTATGGATGAACATTTATCGAGAGAATGCCCGGGAAAGCCAGGAGTGGTCAAAGCTAGCACAACGCCTATTTGTGGCGCTCCTCGATGTCAGAAGAAACTTGTGGCCCAGGCAATAGAGTGCAAGGTAGATCATACGCGTTCCTACCGACTCACTTGTGATTCCAATCCAATAATATTCTTAGGACTGCAAGAAGAAATTCTGCGCATCTCATTACCATCCTGCATCACATAAATGCACCTCGGCTCCTGTTGCATCCGGCTCGCAGTCGGTGCTTTCAAAGATGACTTCAGTGAAGAGCGCAGCTGCCCTTGCTGCTCTGGAGCGCGTCAAGAACTCGAAACCCATGGGATCGACATCTGTGAAGTCAACGTTATTTGGGAAAGCGAAGTCCGCAGCGGCTACCTCAGCATCTGGTGCCTCAAGTGAAAGTTCATCAAGCGCAGGTCCTTCGACGGAGTCGAAGCCAAGCAAGCCGGGGAACAATCCATTCTCCGCACGAGATCGGTATGTCCCTTTCATTTGACTATGAGTCCGAGAGTCCTAAAAACACACCAGTCTTTCTTTACATGACAATTCACCTGATACGCCGACTGACGACGCAACCTCGGATGCTGCACTACCCGAACAATGCGCACCAATACCACCTGTGGATGCCCCGACCGCTACACCGTCTGCGTCTCGGCCGGTCGTTGCACATGCTTGATATCCGATTTACCTGATACCATATGATTCAATAATTCCCATGCACTATTTATCGACTGCGTACTCAGCCATGCCAAAGACGAGCGTGCATCTAGATTGAAGGCCATGAAGGAGAAGATTGACAAAGGAGTGAGTTCTGTTACTCGACTCATGCGAGGGGCGTTTACTAATTTCACCACCGGATGCTCAGCTCATCACTGATCCCGAGGAAATCAAGCGCTTCGAGCAGATGAAAGCGGAGTACGAGGACAAGAACGATTGCATACTCATGTAGCCATATATCACGCATTTTATTGTATTGGATAGACGGATTTACGGATATAATTTTGATTATTCTTGGAAACGATAACCCAACTTCCTCATGGAGCACGTTCGTCGTTAGGAATAAACAGAGACAAACTGTGACGGAATCGTCATTTTTTTGGGTCCGTTTTGCTGTCGCCATCGCCTTTCTTCTCCACCACCACCATCCCATCCACAATGTCTGTTCCTCAGCCAGTTCCCCCATCCTGGAAGGTGAGCACGAACTTTGGCTTACGACGACGACGACGAAGGCAGCGTCTGACCACGATGACCACGACAGGACCTTGGAAAGTCCTCCCTTGACCTCCTTGGCAAGGACTTCCCCATCGGCAACACCTTCCTCGAGGTGAAGACCACGACGCCCTCAAACGTCGTCTTCAAGGTCGCTGGTCACAAGCCCACAGAGGGTGCCATCGTCGGCAACGTCGAGGCGAAGTACACCGACCGCAAACACGGCGTTACCTTCACCCAGGGATGGAACAACGCGAACACCCTCCTTACCAACGTCGAGCTCGACAACCAGATCGTCAACGGCCTCAAGATTGACCTCAACGCGAGCCTCCACCCCCAGAGTGCGCACTCGCATGATGCGGAGAAGGCTGCGAAGGAGGTCGTCAAGAACGCCACCCTTACCTCCACCTACAAGATGCCTGGACTGCACACTCGTGCGGCTCTGAACGTCTTCAAGGTCCGTACATTCCTCCATAACTCCTTTTCGTTTTCTTGTTTCTCTTGTGTTGTGGCGGATCTTGCAGGGGGCAAGAAATGTTTGTTTGGATTTGTTTACTGTGACGCGATGATCGACGTTCCTTGCGTTCCGAGCCTCCCTTTAATACTCAAAAGCACTATTTTGACGAGTTTCGATTCTGTTGCTGACATTTGTTTTGCTGCAGGGCCCGACTTTCACTGCTGACGCCGTTTTCGGCCATGACGGTTTCCTCCTCGGCACGGAGGCGACGTACAACGTCAGCACCGGCGCGATCACGAAGTACGCGGCCGGCGTTGGCTTCAGCGCACCAGAATACGCCGTCACCCTCCTCGCCGGCGAGAGCTTCACGCGCTACAGCGCCAGCTACTACCACCGCGTGAGCCGTGATGTCGAGGCTGGTGGACAGGCTATCTTCGACACTCACAGGAGCTCCGACGGTGTTAAGATTGAGGTTGGCACCAAGGCGTAGGTTATCCCCGATCTTGATTCGAGTTCTTTGCCTAATACAGTTTACTCAGATACCTCGACTCCGCTGCTTTCATCAAGGCGAAGATGAGCAACGCTGGTGTCCTCTCGCTCGGTTACACACAGGCACTCAGACCCGGCGTCAAGGCTGCCTTCGGTCTCGCACTCGACACCCAGAAGCTCTCTGGAAGCCACGCCGTTGCCGCACACAAGGTAAAAATACGAATTTTTATTCGTTGGCCTACCTAACACAACAGATAACACAGGTTGGCGCATCATTCACGTTCGAAGGGTGATTTCATCCTTCCCCCCACTGTCCAATATTTTCAAGCCTCCGTAGTAATGCCTGTTGTTGTAACTGCTCGGCTGGACGCTAATAAAAATACCTCCGCTTTGTACAACCTCGAAATCGAGTGTCACTCGTGTCGCATTGAATGTAGGGAAGTTTTGTCGCTTTCGTTACCTTGTTCAAAAGTTCTTAGAATGTCGTGGTCGAGAAACGAAAGCAATGCTGGATTGAAATTGATAAATACTGGTGTCGCGTTACTTGCTAGAATGTCCGAGAACATGTACATCGTAGCTTCATGCACAACATTAAAATTTTGCCGAAAGCTCACGTCATTACTTCGCAGCCTCCTTCGGAGCGTTGTCTCCCTGTCACCAAATTCGAAAAGAGAAACGTCATTATTTGGTCCTCGACAAGGTATACGATGAGTTACATACCTTCGCGGCTTTTCGTGCCTCACCCAATGGTGTTGGGCCCTCCTTGTCGGTGACGGTGCCTGTCTTCTTCTCCTTGGAAGGCGCTGCCTTTTCTTTGGGCTCTTCCTCTGAAGGTGTGTCCTCAGACTCGGAGGGCTTTTCGTCGGATTGGTCTTCCTTGGGAGATTCGGATGCCTAAAGGGTGTGAGTCAGTATCGAGTAGTTTGTAGTTGAACGTTGAAAGGGAGTTTGTAAGGAAGGGGAAAGGTATGATTTCTCCCGGAATAAACGCTTAGTGGTAACGCAAACCAAAACAAATGGTAAAATCATCAAAATTAAAATGAGACTCACGGCGTCCTCCTCAGCTGCTTTCGCATCCTTCGGGGAGTCAGCATCCTAAAACACAAAATCAGTGCCTGCAATAAAATTTTGAAGAAGAAAGCTCGCAAAAATACCTCAGCTTTTTGCACGCTCGCTGCAACGTCCTTGCCGCTCGCCTCCTCGCCCTCGTCATCCTTCATGGGCTCAGCCTCCTTCTCCTCTCCTCCACCGAGGGCCTTCTTCGTCTCGCCGGTGAATCGCTCGCCACGGAGGGCGCCACCCTCAGATGACGCAGGCTGGTGCTTGTTCTCGAGCGGATGTCCCGCCGCCGCTACCTTATGCGCGGCAGATTTGGACGGGGGAGTGAGGAGGTACGCAGCCTACAAGAGATACAAATTCAGTATATCTTCGGGGGAAGACGGAGTAATTTTTATGAGGCAGAGGCCATTCGTGAGAGCACCAAATTGTGGAGGACTTACCCCAGCGGCGGTGACGAGCCCAGAGCCAAGCTAACACGAATGAAAAACGAATTCAGTGAGCACGTTAGTATCATAAGAGCTGAACATAACCACGTACTATCCAAGGCATGTCGCTGCTGGACTTCGCTCCATGAGCATCTGAGGCCATTCCGCGCCGGAACGCCTGCACGCTCGGTTTCCGCGACGCTGTCCGCAAAGACAACAAGCTCCTCGAGTGCGCAAGCACGCGTCGGCCAATTGAACTTGACATCTCGATTTATAGCAACGAATTAACAAGCTATGAGCTCGAAGATGAAGGGAGGACGAAAGACGGTCGTGGCGGCCCTGGCGGAGAGTTGGGGAAAATCATGACGTTCTTCGGCAAGCGGTGGTTCGGGACCATAAATCGGTAATTCGGTCGCACGTCTTCCGAATCTTCGACTTCCGAGCAAAATTGAATATCTTTTTGTTTTCTTCCAATTATACATACAGTTTGCTAGTACAGAGTCTATGGATAATAATAATCTACACAACAATTTACACATACATAGCATTTCAACATAAATCATGGAGATGCAAGGCATAAAAGGAGAGACGAGGGATAACTGGTGTACACACATGAAGACACGAGAAGGCCGAACGAAAGAACGAACGAAAGTCATTGTTTAAAATACATAAACCGATAGGAAAAATGAGGAAAGATCATGATACATATACTTTACAATCCATCCGCGGTCCGCTTCGCAAGGAGTGAGCCTTTCTCGAAAGGGGTGGCGAGTTGCGTCGAGGGAGTGTTGAAATTTGCAGCCTGGACGTTGAGGAAAGGAGGGGGATTGGGTCGTCCATTAGGGGGGCGAGCTCTCGTGTTGGAACGTGATAACGCAGCACCCTGTTGAGCAGGAGCTTGATTCGGCGCTGCAGCTCCAGCGCGATTCTTGAACAGAACGTGCTTTTCTTGGTACAGAACATAGGACTAAAGTGAAGCAAAAAATATGAGTATTGAAACTGTGTTGTTATTGCTTCCCGGAACTTACTCTTGCCAGAAGAATAGCTTCAATCCAAGGCATACCATTTTCCGTTGGGCAAGAGAACACGTGTAGATAGTCGGACTTGTTCTCGAAGAGAGATATACGCTCGGTGGACTTCACGGCGAAAGTGAATGAATATGGCGCTTTGTATGGTTTCGTCAAGATGTAGGCATCAAAGCCAGACAATGAGCACAAGAACTCGTCATCTTTGCCCTGGAATATTTGTTAGAAGATAAGAAAGGAGAGCCGCAAGTGGTTTGGCTAACCTGACGCTTTGACAACCATAATCCATGTTCGCGCAATTCCAGCCACCGTCTACTCCATTTGCCCTTCTTGATCTCATACTCCACGTAACCAGTTCGTACAGGCAAGCTAGCAGGTACAGACTTGCGCATCGTGTTAGTTAAAATAATCATCCAAAAGTCACGCGAGTCTCTCACCGAAAGTGGAGCAGCCAAAGGCGTCCGCTTGACCATGAACGCGTTCGTCGTCTTTTCTCTGTTCCAAGAATTCGATACATGGGATAAAATCTCAAAATTACGCAGAGGCCGCTCTGTGAAGTTACTATCAGTCACGGACCAGAGCTTACGCAGCAGCGCACGTACCCATGCCGAAATCTTGACAAAGTTCGAAGACCATCCAGCCACCAACCACTCTCTCGTTGTCACTTAGGTCGCCTTGATTTCGAATAATATCCAAAACTTCCTTCGCGTTAGTTTGAGGTCCGACCTCCACCATATTAAATCTCTGGAGATCTCCGACGAAGATTCTCATTTGAGATGTGTATTCGGACCGTCTCGGAGAAGTTGGACCCTGCGGCATAGTCTGCAGTGCGGCGAGAGGCGGAAGTGGAGGTACAGGAGGCTGCTGAGGATATTCAGATTGTTGTGTTCGAGCCTCTTCTATCGACGGTCGAGAGCTCTTGATGGTCTTCGAACGCCCAAGCATTTCCGAATCAGTAACATCTCCTGCTGACGTTCTGCCTTTCGAGGATGACGGTCGTCGAGCAATTGAAACGGATGGAGAGGCAGAGTGAGGATTAGATGTGTGATGGAAGGAGCGCATGTGGCGTAAGCCCTTTCCGGTATCTACAGGAGGTTGGGAGTGGTGGGGCCGAGGAATTGAAGTCGGAGAGAAAGCCATTTGATGACTGCGCTGCGCTGGCGCCGATGCCGTAGTGCCAGTCGACACTCGATCTGTCAATGGAGGGTGTCGCGGTAGGGCAGGATAACGTTCTCCATTATGATTCAAGACTTCTGACGTTCGAGTATTCGGCCTGGAGACCGAAGAAGGCCCTGCTCGCTGACTTTCAGGCATGGGCTGCGCCTGTACTTTGAGCAACCTTCTCGTCAGGTCGTCTGCTGCAAAGGCGATTTTGACTTCACCGCGAGTTGCAGAGCGCGCTCGCCGTAATCCTTCGGCCATTTCCTTCTTCTGCATGGCGAGGATGGCGGCTTCCTGACTGCTAGACAGAGCACCAGGCGTAGTATTCAAAGCGGTGAACGGAACTCGTGTGACACCAATAGTTCTTCCGCGCGCCTCAATAGGTGCTGTAGAAGGAACATCCTCACTTGTACGCCCTTGCCGTTGTTTACGTCGCTCCCGCTCATCCCGAACTTGCTGGCGGATTGACTGCTGCACTTCGAGGGCCCGGGGAATACGCTGGCCTAGAGGTACGTTATCCTCTTCCGTGCTTGCGTAGCGGGATGAATTTTCGAACGGCGCTTTGGGTAGGGGCTGGTTTGGTGGTCGGAACACGCCTTTGCGGCCGTTTCTTCTCTGCGAATAAGCAGCCACGTCGACGGGGGTCGCTTCCACCCCATAATCGTCCTCGCTCTCAGACGACTCGGAGTCGCTGGTATTTCTTGAAGACGATGTAGTCGACGTGGCACTCCTGTTATGCCTGTCGTCCTCGTCCTCATCCTCATCACCCGCCCCTCCAGATCCTCTCCCAGGTCCGCCTTTTCCGCCACCGCGACTCGGAGGGCGTCGGTCGCCAACATCACTCTCCGATGATTGGTCGCGACCAGATCTGCGGCCATTCGAATTCTGATGGAAGAAAACGTTGTCGTGGTTCTCACTTGAGCTAGGAGTCTTTCGACTGCTCGCACGAGTGATTGGAGGCAAGGGGGCCTTGGGAGGCGCCTCTGCGGGGATGGCATGCTTGAGCCTCCAATTTGCGACGATGTCGTTCGTCAGAGAGGATTTTTGGCGCGTTCCAGCAGTGCGCATCTGAGATGATGGTCGTAGAGTACTTGCAGAAGATCCTGGTTCAAAACCCGCCGTCTTCTCGTCAAATGGACGCCATCCAGTTTCGGCATCGGCATCGGCGCCTGTAGCTAAGTCTGCGTCGTCTATAGATGAAGAAGACGCGTGTGGTGCTGCGCGCGATGGTGATGAGTGCGGGACGTGAGAGTTGTCGCTCTCACTTGTAATACTACTGGTGGAGACAGTGGGAGGAGAGGGAGAGGATTCATACCGCCGAAGTCCGAGTTCTTCGATGGCCGAACCAGAACCGGAGCTGCTGATGGACGCGTGCATGCCATGCCTTTGCTTGACTGCCACTAGAAGCCGCCTCGCGTATTCGATAGAGCTCAATCCCGCTTTCGACGGCAGCTCAGCCATGGTGACTTCAGAAGTGCGTGTAGCTCGACGTGATGGCGCAAGACTGAACAAAGGATCGTCCTCGGGCAAGGTGGAAAGTGGCGGGAGCATGGAACTATCGTCCTCGTCGACGCCGTGCTGTTCCGCTTCCAAATGCTGAAGCTGATCGTGTAGACGAAGCTCTGCTGCTCTCGAGAGGCGCCCGTTCTCGGTGAAATCGACGTCGTCTCCGATGAAGCTCAAAGATGAGCGAGCACTCGAGTTGCTGGTCGATGAAAGGAAAGGGTCAAGAAGTAGAGATTCGGGGCGCGTGTGCTCGCCGCTATCGAGATCGTCGTCGTCCGTAAGATGTTGCAGCGCAGAGGTGTAGTAAGAGGGGGATGCGTTCAGTTCGACTCCGAAGTCGTCGTCGTCTGTTGAAGAATGTGGCGAAGCTGGACGAGGTGAGGACGGTGATGAGGCAGCGGCGGAAGACGATGAGGTGGTAGAGGTGGCGGCGCGTAGCCACGTAAATTGAGCGGTTGTGTTGTCGTGCAGCGCTTCTCCGTTGAGTGTTTCTTCCGCAACTCGGCTCGTCTCGTCTCGCGCGATGGAAACGTCTGTAAGCGTCTCTGCGTCGTCATGAAGGGAAGACCATTGCCGATCCAGAGGTTCGTTGTCATATATAATGTCTGGGTTCGACGCGTCCTCAGCGAGTTGCCCCTCTCGCGTGTCCGACACCGAATCGGCTAAGTCCGGCTGGCTAAGCCGGCCGTCCACGCCCGAAGCAGACACATCCGTAGCCGATAGCCGTCTCGAGTTGCCATCGACGAAGGTCTGCGGTGAAGACTCTGGAGAGGGCGGGGACAAAAAGGAATCCAGCTTATCGGCGTGTTGATAATACACCTCAAATGCATCGAAGTCTAAGTTGGAATTCTCTGGGATGGCTGGCAACTCGTCGCTGTGAACAACAATGTCTGATTCCTCCGCGTTTAATGAGGTAGACTCCAACTTGGCGAACGAACATTCGGGGTCTTCCGCTTATAACGCAGACCTTTTGTTAGATTTACATTCCGTGCGCTGATCATGAGAATCCACTCACAAGGTATTGGAGGTAGATCTTTCGAGATTCGCACATTTTCCACCAAATCACCAATAGAGACATTGATGCTGGATGACAACGCATCCTCCAGAAGGATACGATCACGACTCTCCAGATCGCCGTCCATTTTAGCCAGCCGATCCATTCTCTCGGTAGCGAAATCATTCGCAGTCGGAGTAATGTTCGAGTCTCGATTTGGCGGAGATTCAGATCCGTTCGCGTCTGTACTTTCGAAAACGTGATCTGGTGAGACGAGTTCTTGATCACTCGAGCCTTCAACAAAGAGCAAAGGTTCGTCCGTTGGTTCGTCCCACGGTTCCAAAGGTAATCCAGCGCCAACTTTACCGCGACGTTTCCTGACACGGATAGGCATTCCCCAACTGCTGAGTGCGGAAACTGGGACATCCATTCGAGCAAGAGTTGATAGAGACGGAAGAGAAGGGCGTGGAGTAAATGCAGGTCGAGTGTGCGCAGGTCGAGGTCCGGGAAGTTGTATTCGAGACGAAAGAGATGCCTGAGTATGAGAAACGCTAAATGAAAGAGTCGATCCTGCTGAAGCACTGGGAGGTCGAGACGGAGGAATGATTGGAGAAGAAGACGAAGGTAGCGCAGTAGGAAGTTCTGGGATGAGAAACGCTGATTTTCTGGTGGGAGATGTGGGAGTGGAACGAATGGTCAATTTTGCATTGGGATTAAGAGGAGACGGAGGGGCCAATGGCGAGGTGGGCGACAGCATGGATGTGCCAGGAGGCGAGCGCAATCCTCTGTCAGTTCCAGCAGGTGAAGCCATAGACGACGTCCCAACCGTAGAGGAGGAAACGGTGAGAGGTGTTGATTTCAAAGGCAAAGACTCGAGTGGGGATGTCAAGGAAGGAGTGACGGGTACCGACGCCCCCGGAGAGGAAATCGTCGACGTGGGCGACAGCGCGGGCGCGTTCGTTGGAATACTCGCAAACGGATCATCATCAAGGAGATAGGAAGAGGGTGATTCGCGTCCAGCGGGCGTGGATGCCCCCGTCAACGCGTCAGCTGCGTGTCCATCAGTCTTGGTCGTGACGTGAGGCCATGACCAGTCCACCGATCCTTTCGTGCTCGCACGCACTGCTCGAGACGTAGACGGCCCAGCAGTATAAGTTTGGGCGCGCGCCCTATTCTTGATACTGGGTCGAACCGCTGTGACTTTGTGGTCGTCAGAACCTCCGCCCACCCTGTTCTTTGCATCGTCACGC
The DNA here is from genome assembly GCA_001020605.1 of Schizopora paradoxa. Lineage (NCBI taxonomy): Eukaryota > Fungi > Basidiomycota > Agaricomycetes > Hymenochaetales > Schizoporaceae > Schizopora > Schizopora paradoxa. The sequence goes on from KQ085922.1 coordinate 193,825, forward strand.
GTCGCGTCTCCAGAGGATGTTAGAACGCTGCTCCGTTTCTTCGGGGGGATTGGCGCATTCGGAACCGTAGGCGTCGGTTGGACTGACTGCGGTGGGGAGTGAAGGAACGACGGGATGAGAATTGATTGCAACGATCTGCGTTCCTTGACCATCGTGGCATAAGCAGTCGCTCTCTGGGGCTCAAGACGCGTCTGAGCTCGAGTCAACGTCGCTCGGAAGTTGGCAGACTCCTTGGGCAAGGGCGGGTGCCTTTTGACGCGTCCCAAGGAACGCGCGCGTGTCACCTCCGGCCTGGGCTGCTGCGGGTCGTGTCGCGACGGTGGCTCAACTTCCGTCGGAGACAGCTATTTGTACGAGCAAAAGTGGTCAGCACAAGTTCAGGCGGAAAGAGACGGAATGCTCAACGAAAAACGAAGACAGTCGACGTCGCAGTCGCGGGCAGGGAGAAAGAAAGAGAATCGACACAAAATTTTGCTGGTGAGAAAGGTGTCGTCGATCGCGGTCCGACGCTTTCTCGGCGTGCAACAACGCTCTAGCCTCGTTGCGTCGGGGGTGCTCGCGGCCCTGCCCTCATCGACGAAATATCGATGATGCAATAAACCCGGACGGGAATAAGGAATGGGGGGCTCTGAGAACACCAAGGATGGGAAGTACACGCATGCTGCGCGTCGAGTTGCAGGGTCATCGACCACCGAAAAGCGAGCAGGGCACACGATGGTAGCAACCACAAAGGAATATAGGCGACGAAAAAGAATTTTTTAGAAAACGAGTGTGCGTCATGAAATGCAGGTGCACGCGAATCGACAAGGGCCGTCAGCGAGAACGAATCGCGCAGGATCCGCAGGGGCAGCCCCTTCACCGAGCCACACCATGCCATAGAACAACAACGTATAGCGTAAATGCTAATCGTTCTGACACGGACTTGCAGGACAGCCGCCCCCACGTACAGTGCGCAAATCCACCTGACACGACGCGCGCGCAACGCCAATCTCAAGTCGGATCGACATGAGCTCGGCAAGCGCAAGATGAAAGGGAGATGAAAAATGGAATAATTACTCACAGAAACTCGTGTTGATGGACCCTCCGTCTTTACGTTTCCGTTCTCGAAAGACCATCCCCGAAAATGCCTGTGCAGTTCATCCACATCCATTCCTT